>PVKS010010063.1:0-61520 GCA_004027875.1 Aplodontia rufa | reverse complement strand
TAGTTCATCTAGCTCGCTATCTGAGGATCCCTCTGAGCCTTCACTTGAGCTCAGATCCCATAAAGGTCCCCTGAGAGACTCTTCCTTGACCTGCTCAAAAATCTCTTCTCCCTGCCGGACAGCTAGCCTCAGACTGTCCCTTCGCGAAGTGAAACAACTCCGCACCCGCGACCAGACTGCTAGCGTTCCGGGTGTGGTCTCTGGGTGTCTCTTAAGTTCTTCCCCCGGATGCTCCCATTGCGGAACATTCAGTAACCCTTCCTCTAGAAACCAGGGGGCTATCTCCTGCACTTGTTTCAAAAACGCCCGCGCCGTTCTTGTCTTCAGCAGCGTGCCATTTGCCTTAAGGAGGTTAGTTAGAGGTCCCTCCATCTTAAGTCTAGACATCTCGTTTCCCATACTGGAAATCTTTCTCTCTCGTCCCTTAGGATCTTTCCCTGAGGACAGAAATGGGTGCACACTTACCTGATCGTTACCTGTATCAGCGCTCCTCCCGGCACCTGAAGTCCCAGGTTTCGGCACCACTTGTCGCTCTCGCCAGCAAGAACGACCCGGAGACGCGCTGGCAAGTAAACTTCTCTATTACAAGCTCCTCCGTCTTCTTCTCTTCCTCTCTTTCTCAACAGGAAGTGCGCTTACATTTTTACGCACGGAACAGGAAATTACAGCCAAGCACAGCCAATAGGGACACCGTGCAGCCGGTGCACGCAGCGACCACACAAGCCACTCCCTGCGATCAGCCCAGGATCGCGCGGCGTCCACATGTCCCCACACAGCAGCCACCGCACAAACACTCCAACCTCCCCAAAGCCATCCTGCCACTGCAAGTAGGTCCCAGTGCCATTCCACACCTGCCTCCTAGCATGGCTCCCGACATTACATCTATACCATGGCATCTTAAACATGCAGTCCTGTGGCCTTTAATACAATGTAATGCCATTACTCTGTCCTTTTAAATAGTAAAGTATGTGTCCTGGGTTTTTTAAAAATACATGTCATAACTTCTAAAACTTGTACTCTAGCTATCATGTGACCTTTAATGTTAATATAATATTCATGGTATAGCATTCAAAACTAGCATGCCTGTGCTGTAGACTTACAGTGAAATGATATCGAGGGTATACCATTTCAAGATAATATAACTGCCTTGTAACTTTTAATACTAATGTAATATCCATACTATTCCATTTAAAACTGATATAGTATCTGCTCTGTGGCCTTTAAAACTAATATAATATTCATACTAAAGCACTAATATAATAGATACCCTATGGTTTTTTAAAACAATATTTTTTCAAAGAGAGAGAGGAGGAGGGAAGGAGGGAAGAAAGTCAACTCCACATTTACATCTGGTTTTTGTCCTCTACACAGTTGTGCATGTGGTGCTGGGGTATCAAACCCAAGTCCTTGCACATGTGAGCTAAGAAATCCAACACGTCACCTCTCCAGTCCCACCTATAGTGTTTAATGTTTTATCCATACTGTGCCTCTAGAACTAATATCCCCTTGTGACCTTTAAAATACCCATATTATAACGTGTGAAACTAGTATCATTGTTGCCTTGTGGCCTATAGTACTATTGTGATACCCACACTATAGTATTGAATGTAATCACTACCCACTGGCATTTAATAGCCACGATATCCATAGTATAGCACAAAAAACTGATAAAATAACTACCCTGTGGCCTTTAATACTGATATCCTTAGTATAACATCTAATTCTAATCTAATACCTGCCCTATGCCTATTCGTGATGATATCCATAACTGATATGCTTTAGATATGAGTGGTCACCCAAAAACTACTGCATGAGAGAAAACTTAGGTGTGAAAAGATTGGCTGAAGGGAGCTCTAACATAATAAGTGCATTAATCCACGGATAGGGATTAACTGGGTGGTAACTGTAGATAGATAGGTATGACTGAAGGAGATGGGTAAAGAGCATTCCTCTGGGGTTAATATTTTGTCCCTAGTAAGTGGAACTCTGCTTGTTTGCCATGTCCTGAGCCACTTTCCTCTTCTACTCTTCAGTCATGACTTTAGGCCAAGAGAGATGGAGCTGGCCGCTTTTGGACTGAGACCCCTGAATCCATGAGCACCAAATAAACTTTTTCTTTTCCAAAATTGATCTTGTCATGTCTTTTGGTCATGGCAACAGAAAAAAATTAAAACAGAAAATGGTACTGAGTGGAGTTGTTGCTGCAACTATGTGGTTCAGAAGCCCTTGGGGCTAGTTTGTGGGAATGTTGAAAAGTTTATAGAGATACACTGCAAAAACTTCAGAATGTTGTAGGTGGAGCTTAATGTGCAATTCTGGTGGGATCCCAGAAAACCAGAATGTCAATAGGACTAATAGACAGTGAAGATAGGGCTCCTGAAATTGCAGAAGAAGTGGACTCTGCTGAAAACTGGACTTGAGGCCATTCTTGTTATGTTCTGGCTACGAGGCTGTCTACATTTTGCCCATGTCCTGAGACTTTCTGTGAGTCTGAAATTAAAGGTGATGGAGTAATTAATCAGGCAACACAGCATTCAGGCAGCGACATGAATATTTCTGGCTGCTTTTAGCTAAGTTTATTATGACAACCAGGATTATAAAGCATAGACGAAAGATTTCAGTAACTTGCAGTTTGGCCAGAAAAGTGTGAGTAAAATGGGTGGTCAGGAAGTTGTGGTTGTTAAGGACATTTCAGCCACTAGAGATGCTAAATATTTACATGGAGACAATAGGAAAGATGGCTTGAGGGCATCTCAGGCTCAGGGGAGTAAAACTAAAAAGTTTTTTGAAAACAGACCAATGGAGCATCCAGCTTGATTGGTGGGGGGTGCGGGGGTTGGAAGTTGTTTCACCATTTTCAGCTGCCAGGCACTCAGAGGCTGCTAAAGCCTTCGTGTTAGAAAGCTTGGCTATTGCTTGAGATGGCGAAAGATCATAGCATCAACCACATGCTACTGGTTCTTTAGGATTGGAGGCTGCTGGTCTTAGGGAGTCATGGAGGCTTCCACTGAGATTTCAAAGGAAAACCTGGCAGGCCAGGCAAAATGTAGCAGGATTAGAATCCCTGAGGGCAGTCCCCAAGAGGGTGATGCATGAAGTGAGAAGAAAGCTGAAGGTGAAGCTACAGTGGAAACCTCTGAGATTAAGATATGCCAAAACTGTGCAAAGTCTGCCATGGAAAGCTACAAGAATTGAGCAGAGACAAATCAAGAGAGAAGCCACATGGGCTGCAATCACCAGGGCCACAGGAGCAGAGCTACATAAACCTTTCAGAGAGAACATCAAAATGCCATGTGCCCCAGATGCTAGATGTGGAACTACAGATCTTGTTTGCCCAGCTAAATTTCAGTCTTTCTTTGGTCCCATACCTTCTTCCTAAGCACATATATCTCCCTTCTGGAAGTGAAATGTTTACTTTGCACCATTGTATTTTGGGTATATGTAACTTACCTTTGACTTTTACATGGGCTCATGCTGAGGCTGTGCCTTGAGTCTCAGAACAGACTTTAGACTTGGACTTTTGGGTAATACCTGAATTGTTAAAGACTATGGGGATCTTTGGAAATAAATCTGATGTATTTGGCATTGTGAGATGGGTATGAGATTTTTTGTGGTCAGGGTCAAGACATTATGGTTTAGTTTTGAGGAATGCACCCTTCAAAATTGTGAGAAACTACGAAAAAGGAAAGAGGTGATTGGGACATGAGAACCTTATGCTAATCAGTGTGTTAATCCTCTGACAGGAATTAACTGGGTGTTAGGCAGGTAGGTTGTGGCAGAAGATGGATAAATGGGGGCAAGCCTTTGGAGTATTTGTTTTGTCCTCGGTGAGCAGTGCTCTAATTCCTATTTGCCATGTCCTTATGTACTTTCTTCCATATCCTTCAGCCATAATATTTTGCTTCACCTGAGATTAAGAAAAGTGGAGGGGCTGGAGTGGTGGCTCAGCAGTTTCAGTGCGTGCCTGGCAAGCACAAGGACCAGGGTTCAAACCCCAAGACCATGTACACAACTAAGTGTTGGAGCAACTATGGCCATGTGAAAACCTAAATAAAGTTGCTTCCCTCTTAAAAAAAAAAAAAGAAGAAAGAAAGAAAGAAAGAAAAGAAAAAGAAAAAGAAAAATGGTGTCTACCTTCTCTGGACTTTCAAGCTGTAGTTTCTGAAACTAATGAATGGCTGCACTTTGGCATTAATACTTATACCATACCTATAGTATATCATTTAAAATAATTTAATGGGTACCCTGTGGATTTTAATACTAATGTGATATCAATATTACAGAATCTGAAGCTAATGTAATAGCTGTTTTATAGCAATTAATACTAAAGTGACATCTATACTATAGTATCTGAAACTAATATAATGTAGCTTTCCTGTGGCCTTTATTAATGTTACACTGAATCATGTAACACTAGTATGACAGCAGCTCTGTGATATCCATACTATAGCATCTAAAACTAGTATAATACTTGCACTTTGTCCATTAATACTACTGATATCCACACTATTACAACCAAAACTAATATAAAGTGCTGTGTGTTTAATTGTAATATATTATCAATAATGTGGCTTCTAGGGGCTGGAACAATGGCCCAGTTGTTAGAGCACTTGCGTGGAAGACACAAATATCTGGGTTTGAACTGCAGCACAACATAACCAACTGTTGGAAAAATGAAGGCCAGATGAAAAGATAAATAAAATTGATTCTCTCTTAAAAAATGTGTAGCCTCTAAAACTTAAATAAGTTGCCTTATAGCTTTTACTACGAATCAGATATCCATAAGGCACTGAAAAATAATAATAGCTACCCAGTCATCTTGAATATGAATATTATATCTGTATATATCTTATAAAGCTGATGTATTCACAGCTCAGTGGTCTTTATAACTAATATGATCTCTATGTTATAGGATCTAATAATAGCTGAAATGTATAGTTATCATACCGTATCCAATAACTTAGCTCCTCATGACCTTTAATATTAATCCAACACCTATAGTATATCATCTAAAACTAACACATACTGTGTAGACTCTAGCATTAATGATATCCATAATATAGCATCTAAACCTTACATATTTGCCTTGTTACCTAAATACTAACATGATACTCATGTACATACTACAACATTTAAAAGTAATATAATATTTGCTTTGGCTTTTAATATTGCAAAAATCCATGCTAAAACATCTTAAACATAATAGTTGCCCTGCAGCATTAAATGCTAATGTAATATCTATATTAAGCATCTAAAACTCATAAAATAGCTTCACTGTGGCCTTTAACATTAATGTCCATACATGTGTGGCCTTCATGTGATATCCATACTGTTACTTCTAAAATATAATAGCTTCCCTATGGACTTAAATAGTAAAAGAATATCCATATTTTATTCTCTAAATCTAAAATAAGATTTGCCCTGTACTCTTTATTCTGATATGATGTTATTGCATGAAAAAGTGATATAATAGCTGTTCTGACCATTAATATTAATATGAATTTCAGATTATTATTGCATTAAAACTAATTATCAGAGCTAAACTGAGGCTTTCAATACTAATATATCCATACTATGCATTTAAAACTAATATAATATTGCGTTGTGGCCTTTAACATTACGATATTCATATTGTGGTCTTTCCTCTCTTATACCAGAACAGGAGGAGCAGGTGAAGGCTCACCTCTCCACCCCAGTCCTCTCACACCAGGACAGGAGGCACAGGTGAAGGCTCACCTCTCTGCCCCCCAGTCATCTCTCATACCAGGACAGGAGGAGTGGGTGAAGGCTCACCTCTCCTCTCCCAGTCATCTCTCACACCAGGACAGGAGGCACTGAAGGCTCATCTCTCCACCCCTAGTTCTCTCTCACACCAGGACAGGAGGCACAGGTGAAGGCTTTGTACACATTTTATATTTTTCCAGCCTTTTCTCTATTACAAACATTTTCCTGTTCTCTAAGGTGTACATTTTGCAGTGTCTTCCAAAGTCATTATACATAAAGTTTCAAACTCTAGATTTTCCCATGTTAAAGAAGGTTTTAAATTTGAATAAAGGCTGTGACACATTATTTCCACTTTAATGTTTGCTTCCAATGTGTATTATCCATTGTTTAATAAGTTTTGAGCTTTGGCTAAAGTCTTTGCCACATTTCTTATATTGTAGGGTCTCTTTCTAGTATGAATCCTCGTGTGTTGGGTCAGTATCGAACTGCAACTAAAGGTTTTCTCACACTCTTCACATTGGTAAGGCTTTTCTCCAGTATGGATTCTCTGGTGTTTAAATAGGTTTCCAGTCTGATTAAAGGCTTTGCCACATTCTTTACATTTGTAGGGCTTCTCTCCAGTATGAACTGTCTTGTGTTGAGTAAGGTGAGATTTTTTACTAAAGGCTTTCCCACATTCTTTACATTTGTAGGGTGTCCTTCCAGTATGAACTATCTGGTGTTGAGTATGGTATGGGTTTAGATTAAAAGCTTTTCCACATTCTTTACATCTGCAGGGCTTCTCTCCAGTATTAATTCTCTGTTCTTGAGTAAAGGATGAATTTACATTAAAGGCTTTGCCACATTCATCACATTTATAGGGTTTCTCTCCAGCATGAACTCTCTGGTGTTGAGTAAGGGATGTGTTTCGATTAAAAGCTTTTCCACATTCTTTACATTTGTAGGGTTTCTCACCACTATGAAATCTCTGGTGTCTAGAAAGGGTAGTGCAATCTTTAAAGGCTTTGCCACATTCTTCACATTTGCAGGGTGTCTCTCCAGTATGAATTTTCTGGTGTTGAATAAGGGATGTGTTTTGATTAAAACCTTTACCACCTTCTTTACATTTGTAGGGTTTCTCTCCAGTATGGGTTCTCTGGTGTCGAGTAAGGTGAGCGATGTGATGAAAAGCTTTCTCACATTCTTTACATCTGTAGGGCTTCTCTCTAGTATGGATTCTTTTGTGTTGAGTAAGGTGTCCAATCTGATGAAAAGCTTTTCCACATTCCTTACATTGGTAAGGTCTCTCTCCAGTATGAACTCTCTGGTGTTGAGTAAGGGTTGTTTTTCGATTAAAAGCTTTGCCACATTCTTTACACCCAAAGGGCTTCTCTCCAGTATGAATTATACAGTGTTGAGTAAGGGATGACTTTACTTTAAAAGCTTTGCCACATTCTTTACATCTGTAAGGCTTCTCTCCAATATGAATTTTCTTGTGTTGAGTAAGGGATGAATTGAGATGAAAGGCCTTGCCACATTCTTTACATGTATAGGGTCTCTCTCCAGTATGGGTTCTATGGTGTTGAATAAGGGATGTATTTCGATTAAAAGCTTTCCCACATTCTTTACATTTGTAGGGTTTCTCACCACTATGACCTCTTTGATGTCGAGTAAGGTTTGCAATTTGATGAAAAGCTTTGCCACATTCTCTACACTGGTAGGGTCTCTCTCCGTTATGGGTTCTCTGGTGTTGAGTAAGGGACGAATTCATATTAAAAGCTTTGCCACATTCTTTACATTTATAGGGTTTTTCTCCAGTATGGGTTCTCTGGTGTTGAGTAAGGTGTGCAATTTGATAAAAAGCTTTGCCACATTCTTTACATTTGTAGGGCTTCTCTCCAGTATGAATTCTCTGGTGTTGATTAAGGTGTGCAATTTGATGAAAAGCTTTGCCACATTCTTTACATTTGTAGGGCTTCTCTCCAGTATGAATTCTCTGGTGTTGAGTAAGGGATGTATTTTGATGAAAAGCTTTGCCACATTCTTTACATCTGTAGGGCTTCTCTCCAGTATGAATTTTCTGGTGTTGAGTAAGGGATGAATTTAGACAAAAAGCCTTGCCACATTCTTTACATTTGTACGGTTTCTCACCACTATGACATTTTTGATGTCTAGAAAGGGTTTTATAATACATAAAGACTTTGCAACATTCTTCACATTTGTAGGGCTTCTCTCCAGTGTGAACTCTCTGGTGCTCAGTGAGCTTAAAGCAACTCCTAAAGGTTTTACCACACCGTCCACACTTGTGAGGTGGGTTTTGGGTATGGCAGCTTGGATGAACAGTAAGTTCCGAGTGGTGATAAGAGACATCTCCATGCCTGCCAGCTTGGTGGAGGTTCTTTGTGACAGGAATGAGTTGGAGCTTTACATGATGTGAATCAAGAGTAATGCTTTTCTCGGTGTCTCTGTGATAATGGTTCTCACCAGTATAAGCATGCTGGTCATTACTTAGGGCAGAGGCTTGGAGGAAGCTCTCACTTGTTTCATTATGTATGTGGGGTATTTTCATAATATTTACATCTGAATTTTGATTAAGCCAAGGTGAGTAAGTATGAACTTTCTCACATTCATCAGAACTGTATGTGTTGGTACAAGGAAGAGCCATTTGCACCGCAGGCTGGGCTTCTCTCTGGAGTGCTGTGTGCACACTATGTCTGCTGACAGTGTGGTGCTCACCATGGAGGCTCCTTCCATCTTGGGCTCCTCTGTCATCACCAGCTTCCTGATACCCATTCTCACCCAGGCTTCCCTGTTCCTCCCTTAAGAGTAAATTGGTAAAGCCCAAATCTCCACTTCCTCCATTTATCAATCTTTGGAATAAATGTTTTATGTACTGCTCTGCTGAAAAGTCGTGAGTATGATGAGAAGACACAGCTGAAAGAAATGAAAACAAATTATTTCACTAACTAGACTTGGGTGAATTTACTTTGCAAACGCAATACATGAAATCATACTGAGGTAGGGAAATCAGCACAGTAGGAGAATAGTAAATCCAAGGCTTTCATTGCTCCAGAGACACATGGACTTAATAATATGCTATCAAATTGATCTGTGAGAACTTCCAAAACCATCTGAACTTTCACAGCACCGCAGAGATGCATGGCACAATGGAGAACCACACAAGAAGGGGTGACTCCTTCCTCAAACACAGCTTTCCTCCTCCATAACATGGCTCTGTGATGAGAAAACATCACCCACACCTCCTTCTCTTCCAGGGAAAGGCCAGAGGGAGACAGGCGAACAGTCCTGGCTTTCCTGGGGGCTGTCTGAGGACTGCTTGCTGCCTACTCTGACCTGGAGATATCGGGTAGATTTTGGATGATGGCACAACAGATATTCACTGAGGGTAAAGAGCAAATAGGCTCTTATGAAGAAATACAGACAAAGCTATACAGTAGTAAAACACAAACACACAGAGAAAAGTGCCCTGAAGACAAGTGTGAGGGGCAGCCCCAGAAGTCAAGCTACAGAAATCAGAAAAATGGCCTTGCTGGTCAGCATGCATGCATGCATATATTTATTTATTTGACTTGAGTTGTTACTCAATCACACGTGTATAAAGTAACAATATGGTATGCATTTGATCATAAACCAGAATTACCCACACCCCAGTGTATTGATTTTTCTGCATTTTCCCCCTACAATAGATATGTGGATACACACATACGATTGTGAATTTTCAATAAAATGATTGCATGAGTATCAGCTGGCTTATCTGGGGAGTAAAGAGTATGCTTCATTGTTGCTGGTCTCCCTAGATCCCTTCCTATCCTCATCCTCTCCGCTCCCTCCTGTTGCTCCCCCGCCCCATATGTTTATGGTTTCCTTAGATTTAATTGTTGCTATACCTCTGGTGGTACTAATATGTGAGTTTGACAACCTTTCACCCAAGCCTGGATTATGTTCTAGCCTCCACAAATGAGGGAAAACATTTCACACTTGGATCTCTTGGTTTGGCTAATTTGGCTCAGCATGATTTCTTTCACTGGCATCCATTAACAATAAAATATCATAATATCACTATTTCTAACAGATAAGGAGAACTCCATCGTATATATGTATGTATATGTGTGTAAATATATACACGTATATATACACACACACACACACACACACACACATATATATATATATATATATATATATATATATATATATATATATATATATATATGTATGTATGTATAACAGAGATTTTGGATCCATTCTTTCAGGGAGGAGCATCTGAGGTGATTCCATAATTTAGCTATTGTTAATTGAGCTGCTATGAACACTGATTTTGCTGTGTCACTGTAATGTGCTGATTCTAGCTCTTCTGGGAAAATTCCTAGAAGACGGATAGTTGGGTCACACAGTAACCAGAGCAGTTGTATCAGTCTGCAAATCCACCAACAGTGTGCTAGTGTTCTTATCTCCCCACAACCTATCCAGCATTTGTTACTGTTTATAGTCTTCCTATTTGCCAATCTGACTGGAGTGAGGTGAAATCTTCATGCATTTTTCATTTGCATTTATCTGATTATTAGTGATTTAGAACAACTTCTCATGTATTCATTGGATTGCTCAAATTCCTTTGTTGAGAAGTTTCTGTTTAGCTCCTGGGCCTATTTATTAATTGAATTGTTTGTTTGTGATTTTAAGTTTTTCGAGTTTTTTTTTTTTTTTTTTTTTTGGCAAATTTTTGATTACACCCTGTTGGAATAATCACAGGCCATGATTATCTCCCATCCTGTAGGTTCTTTCTGGACAGTTTTGACTAATTCCTTAGCTGAGAAAATGCTTTTAAATGGCATCCCACTCATTAACTCTTGACTTTAATTCTTTTGCTTTGAGACTCTTCTTAAGAAAGTCATTGCCAACTCCCATATGCTGCAGTATTGGTCCTAATTTTTCTTCTAGCAGTTGTATGGTAGCTGATTTAATCCCTCATTTCTTGATCCATTTCAATTTGATTATCTGAAAGGTGAGAGACAAGCATCTAATTTAAACTTCCTGCAAAATGCCGTCCAATTTGTTCAGCACCATTTTTTGAATAAGCTGTTATATCTTGATCCCATTTTTCAAATATCAGATGTTTAATGATTTGTGGGTTTGTCTCAGAGTCTTTTATTCCATTGGTTTTCCATCGTATTTTGATATGGTTATCATGCTGGTTTTTTTTTTTGTTTGTTTGTTTGTTTTGTCAAAAGAGATCAATAGTATAATTTTAGATATGTATTGTGAAACCTGTTTTGTCTTTCTTGCTTAGTAATGTTTTGGCTATTCTGGGTTTCTTATTGTTCCAAACAAATTAAAAAACTGCTTTTTCTCTATCTGTAAATAATGACATTGGTATCTTGATGGGATTGCACTGAATCTGTACAGTGCTTCTGGCATAGTGACCATTTTAATTATATTAATTCTGCCTAACAAAGAACATGGAACATCTTCCCATCTTCTCAGGTCTTCTTCAATTTCTTTCTACAATATTTGACAATTTACACTGTAGAGGTCTTTTACTTCCCTTGTTAGATTAATTCCCAAGTATTCAATTCTTTCTGAAGATATTGTGAATGGGAACAATTTCCCTATTTCTTCTTCTGCCCTATTATTGTCAGTGTATAGAAAAGCTACTGATGTATGGGTGTTGATCTTCTACCTGACCAGTTTGCTACATTTGTTTATATGCTCAAGGAGTTTTCTTGGGAGTTTTTAGATGTTCTAGATATAGGATCATGTTTTCAGCAAAAAGGGATAGAGACTTCCTCTCTTCCTATTCTTATCCTTTTGATTTCCTTATCATCATGATTGTTATGGCTAGGGTCTCAAGGCCTATATTGAATAAAAGTGATGAGAGCAGGCATCCTTGTCTTGTTCCTGAGCATAAATGGGTCCTGAAATTTATTGAAGGCCTTTTCAGCGTCTATTGAGATGATTATATGGTTTTTGTCCTTAAGAGATGAATCACATTTATTGATTTGCATATGGTGAAGCAGCCTTGCATCCCTGGAATGACGTTCACTTGAATGTAATGAATTATCTTCTTGATGTGTTTTTAAATGCAATTTGCTTGAGCTTTTTAAAGGATCTTTGCAGTGCAGTTCATCAGGGATATTGGTCTATAATTTCTTTCTTTCTTTTTAAAGGGAGAGGGACAGTGAGAGAGAATCAGAGAGAGAGAGAGAGAATAAGTTTTATTTAGATTTTCATGTGGCTTTCACTGCTCTGACATTTTGTTGTGTACATGGTGCTGGGGTTCAAACTCGTGTCCTCACGCATGCCAGGCATGCAACTTAACCACCAAGCCACCACTCCAGCCCCTACAGTTTTCTTTTTCTGGATGTGTTTCTGTTGGGTTATGGTATCAGAATTATGGTTGCCTCAAAAATAGTGTTTGGGAGAATTCCCTCCTTTTTAATATCTTGGAATAGCTTAATTAGCTCCTCCTCATAGTTGTAAAACTCAATGGGGAATCCATCAGTTCCTGGCCTTTTCTTTTTGGGGAGGTTTTTAATTGCTATATTGATTTTGGTGCCTGTTATTGGGCTGTTTAGGATATCAATATCCCGCATCAATCTGGGGGTGTTACATATACCTACATAGTTTTCCATGTCTTCCAGATTATCTAAGTTTAGAGTACAGTTTTTCAAAATATGTTCTGATAATATGTTTCTGTGGGGTCAGTGATTATCGCTCCTTTTTTCTTGTTGATTTGCTTCAATTCCTTCCTTCTTGGCTAGAGGTTGGCTAGAGGTCTGTCAATTTTATTTACTTTTTTGAAAGAACCAGTTCTTTATTTCACTGAATCATTTTATTATTATTATTATTATACTTGATTTCATTGATTTCAGTAATGATCATAATTATTTACTGCCTTCAGCCAGCTTTGGATTAGATTGTTCTTCCTATTGTAGGGATTTGAGGTAGAGCATAAGCTTATTTGAGAGCTTTTCTGATTTATAAGGTAGGCACTCAGTGCCATGAATTTTCCCCTTAAAAATGGTTTCATGGGCTGGAGTGGTGGCTCGGCGTTTACAACGCTTGCCTGGCATGCACAAGTATGCAAGTTCAAACCTCAGCACCACATACACAACAGTCTCTGAGCAACAAAGGCCACATGAAAAAGAGAAAAAGAGAAAGAGAGGAGTAGAGCTGGATTATTTTTCAAAGTTGAGATAGAAGGGTTGTACTACCAGGAAGCTAAATAGCACAAGCAGAAATTGTGGTGGCGAAAGGAAAGGGTAAGAAATAAGTAAGGTGAAAGAAGAAAGAGGTCCACAGCAACAGCACTTACTACAAACAAATCACACACATTTATGTTAAAAAAAAAAAAGAAAAAGAAAAGAAAAAAAATTCAGAGCACCCTCTGCCATTCACAAGTAAAGTCCAACCAATTATCCCAGAATGTTGTCCCACAATCTGGAGGTTTGTGACTTGAGGAGGGAGAGGGGAGGAACTTTGCAAGGTGGTGACTTTTCATTCCCCAGTTCCAATTGTCTGTGGTTTAAATGTTCTGATGAGTACACCAGCTCTGGCTCCCATCTCCCTTCTTCTGTTCAGCCTGAGTTGCCCTGGATCATAGGAGAGTCCAGGAGATAGTAATGAGGGTCCAAGACAAAGTTCCCTCCCACCTTGCCTGTATGCTCAAAATGGCTACAGCCCAACCCCCTTATGATGGGGAGGGGGACAATGATCTCTCCTCCACAGAGATACCATGGAGTTGTCCCAGTTTAAGTCCAAAACAGAGCTCCTGTTTGCACTCAGCCTATCCACAACGGGTGGTACGATACTTGCAAGATCTGGGGGAAATCTGTTTTAGATTCCCAACTCTGTTCCCTTGCCTGTTTGATTGAACCTGGGACCTTGCACATTGTAGGCAAGCGTTCTACCACTGAACCATCTCTCCAGCCCCCAAAACGTGAAGTTTTAAAGTTTCCTGAGAGAAGCAAAAAATATAAACATAGAATTCTGTTTATACTATAATAAGCTACATAAAATAATTCTGCAATAGAATTTGAAGATCAAAAGTATAAGCATTATCATCATAAACCTCTCAGTGGATATGCAATATACAAACAGTAGTGACTTTAGCAACATTGTATTGATGGGAGATGTAAACACAAGTTTTTATATGAAATTGAAGTTCATTTTTAGCCCTTTAAAATACAGTATAAACCTAAAGTGTTTTTGTAATCCCAGTGTAAATGATAATATAAAAAACTATAGGACATATAATAAAGGAAAGCAGGGGAGAAATCAAAGCATGTCACTATAAAAATCAAAGAAACACAAATGAAAGAAATAAGAAAAGTAGGAAAAACAATAATCAGAAATACTACTACTTACAAAATGACAGTGGGTAATTTATTTAAACATACGTGGGTTATTATTTAACATCAATAAAAACATATAATTTGCCCAATGGATTAACTCTAAAAACACCCAACTCTGCTGTCTACAGGAAACTCTGGATCCACAGATACAAAGACTGACTGTGAAAGGATACAAAGGACAGTACTGCAAACTGACCAGCATTGGAAACTGACCAAAGAAAGAACAGTGGACACAGTGACATTATGCAAAAACACAACAAAATTGAGATAAGATGTATTTGAAGAAGTAAATCTTGACAAGAGAAAATGTAAAGATGAAAGAGGCCGCTCTCTGGGACACCACAACAGGAAGTACACATCATACTTCCTAAGTGTAGAAAACACATTGACGGCACTGAGTAGTGACAGCAGGAGACATGAATTCCCACTTACTGTCAAGAAAATGAAAGCCAGACAACAATAATAAGGAAAGAGAAGACTGAAAAAATACTGTAAATTAATTATAATTACAGACTCTATCTTCTCTATAGCTCATGGAATATTATTCTAGATAAACACTTGAGGAAAAAAAAAACAAATGTTAATAACTATTAATTCTTTCCTAAATATAATGGAATAAAATTAGAAATCAGAAGTAAAAGGGACAGTCAAAACTTCACAAGTGGACTGGAGTGGTTGCTCAGTGGTTTCGGCGCTTGAGGACCTGGGGTTCAAACCCCAGCACCACGTACACAACTAAGTGTTAGAGCAACTAAGGCCATGTGAAAAACTAAATAAAGTTGTTTCTCCCTTTCTTTGTCTCTCTCTCTCACTGTCCCTCTCTCTTATAAAAAAAAAAAAACTTCACAAGCATTTTGAAATGAAATATCATGTACTTGACAATGGTCCTGGCTCAAGAACTGGAAGATAAAATTTAAAGGTATTTGCACCATCCTAAGTAATGTAGAGATTCCAGGTAATGTCTATCAAAACCCCAATGTTATTTTGCACAGAAAAAGAAAATGTGATTCTGTATGGAATCTCAAGGGCCCATGAGCAGCTCAAAAATATTTAAACTAAAAATAACTTTGGAAGAATAATGTCTCCTGACTTAAAAAAATATACATGAAGACCTACAATATGCAATGGTTTAGCATTGACATGAATTCAGATGAATGGGCACATGATGGAAAATTACAAGTACAACGTTCAACACTCACATGGGGACAAAGACATCTGCACACCAATGGCCACCACTACCTTTAGTGGATCCAAGAGATGGAAGCGAACCAGATGTCCCTTGGAAAGTGTAGACAGAAGTGATGTGGAATACAGAAACTATGGAATCCATTTTAACTTTAAAGATTTGAAATACCGTAACATCCAAAGAAGAATAAAAATTGAGGATATTTTACTAAGTGAAAAAAGCCATTAACAAAAAGACTCTATGATCCTACTTATATAAGATTTAAAGTAATCAAACCTGCTGAACAGATAGGGGAGTGGTGTTTATGATGGGAGGGAGGAGACAGAAAGGAGCATTTGTTTTCATGGGAATTAAATTTTATTTTGTAAGATGTAACTTTCTAGAGATATACTGCATAAAAATTTGAATTAACACTACTGAACTGTATATTTTAAATATTTAAGACAAGTTTAATTTTATGTGGTTTTGATCAAAATAAAAATTTGAAAAAATACATAAAATATAAATAGAATTTAAAAACTTTTTTTCTTTTTAAGAGGGACAATAAGACGGAGAGAAAGATAGAATCAACTTTATTTAGTTTTTCGTGTGGCTTTCATTACTCCAACACTGTTGTGCATGTGGTGCTGGGGTTTGAACTTGGGTCCTCGCGCATGCCAGGCAAGTGCCGTACCGCTAAGCCGCTGCTCTAGCCCCTATACAATTCTTTAAAGAAAAAAAAAAAAAACCCTTTAAAATGCTAGTCTTTTTCCCACACAAAAATCAAAGATTCATCAGCATATAGATGATGAACATGCCTGCAATCTTAGCTCTTATTAAGGCTGAGGCAAGATGACTACAAACTTACATCCATCCTCATCAACACAGTGAGAACCAGTTTCAAAAATAAAAAGGGCTGTGGATGTGACTCAACAGTAGAGCAACCCTAGGTTCAATCCCTGGTATGGCAAAAATATTGTTTTTAAATGTATATATGTGGGTATAGGTAGACATATAATAAAATTACAGTAATTAAGATAATTTCTATTAGGATTAATGGAAATAGAATGAAGAAAACTATCAAGACAAAATATAAAAGTCATGAACAAAACAGTGGTAATATTTAAATAAACAAATAAAAGCCTATATAATTTTACTGGTAATAGACACAAAGTTTGTGTATATTTTAATATCAATTGCCATAATGCATGAAGTGATGAAAATCATCACTTAACCATAACATGCAAATAAGAAATGAAAACAATAACCTATGTGAGGGAGACCACTACACAGCATGAAATCTATCCTAAAAAAGGAATCAGAAGGGGGCTGGGACGGTGGCTCAGCAGTTATGGCGCTTGCACAGCATGTGTGCGTACACTCCATGTACACAACTAAGTGTTGGAGCAATGAAAGCCATGTGGAAAAACTCAATAAAAATTGATTCTCTCTGTCTCTCTCTCACTGTCCTTCTCTCTTTACAAAAAAAAAAAAAAAAAAAAAAAAAAGGAATCAGAAGAGAGATACTGGTCCTCTGGATGGCCCTGTTAGAATACATGTCACTCTGGCTGCTTCTCCCTTAGGCCCCATGAAAGTACTCATTGTTCCATTTGTTGCTCCCAAATGCCCCGGTACTGGGCTCATCACTCCTGCTGTTGCTGCCCATGGCCCCGTCAGAGTGCTAAAGACTCCTGCTGTTGCTTCCCATGACCCTGGTTAGAGTGCTCTTCACTCCATTTGTTGCTCCAAAATGTCCCATTAAGAGAGTTCATCCAGGACTAAAGTGGTGGCTTGGTGGTTACAGTGCTTGCCCAGCACACATAAGTACGTGGATTCAAATCCCAGCACCCATGTACACAACTAAGTGTCAGAGCTATGAAAGCCATGTGAAAACTCAATAAAAATTGATTCCCTCTGCCTCTCCCTCTCTCTCACTGTCCTTCTCTCTTAAAAAAAAAAAAAAAGTGCTCATCCCTCTGGCTGTGGCTCCTGACAGCCCCATTAGACTATTCATCACTTCAGCTCTTGTTCCCAATGGACCCATGATCCTATTACTCCATTACGATTCATGGGAAGCATTTCAGTCTACAGATCTTGGGTTCCACTTCCAGCCAACAAAGGAGAAGGGAAGAAGTCCAAGATGAAAGGAGGAAATTAGTCATTGTGGTGCAGGTCCCAATATCTCACACCACTGCACTACTGTGAGTGCCACCGGCCCCAGTGGAGGGTGTCACCTCCAGAGAGGGACAGCAGCAATTTCTCGTATGCACCTACAAATGTCAAATCTTTTTCCATGAAAACAAGAATTTGGAATTTATTTATACAGAGAAGCAACTCCCAAAAGATTCTGCAAAGGAAGGAAACTAAATATTGGTAGCAAATGGATTCTAAAGGGAGGTCACGCTCACCCAGGAAGGCCAGGTTCCTGTAGTTCTCCAGCATCACATCCCTGTGCAAACTCTGCTGAGCAGGGTCCAGGCATTCCCACTCCTCTGGGGAGAAATCGACAGCAACATCCCTGAATGTCAATGGTTCCTGAAAGAATAGGTAACAGGTAGCACACTGACACATGAGTAGTTACAGCCTTCATGGGCTGAGGTGAAGTGACTCAGAACTGGTTCTTGCTGGGTCAGATGCTCATAACAGCAGTGTCCTCTCATGTATCACCCAGTTCTGAGCACAGTGCACACACTGCAGTGTTCCAAGACCAGCCGTGCAATTCTCAAACAAGACCGCCAAGCTATGTTAGAATAGTGCATCTCAGACATCAGTATAGACAGGACCTGAAGGTTCTGTGATGTTTCCCCATGTGGAAGGAGGCTCTAGTAGGGCCAAAGTAATCCAAGAGCCCTCAAACAACACTGCATAGAGAATGGAAGAGCACTCTAAGGAATTTATGATTTTACTATAACAGCAAATAGCAACTGCAACCCTTTTTATAACTTCAAATATATTAAGTATCCATCTGAGAGACTTTTATGCCTCCATGGACAAAACCCCAAATAATCTATGAGAGCAGCAGTATTTCTCATCTTTTATGATGCCTTGTCAAACGTCCAGTGAATGGTAGAGCCTGCATTTTATTCAGGCTTACCTGAGCTTCAATCCATACAAAAGGAATATAAAGCTCAAAATGAAATCTGAACACTAGAACATTCTTTTTAACAGAGCTATTATTATAACTGAGAAGAATGGAAATGTTAAGAAGGTTGCAAAACCAAAATGATCAAATGATACTTATATTTTATGCTCATAAACATACAATGGTATCCTCATATTCACTAAGTGACAGACAAAATTTCATGTCAGTGAAGATAAGAAATATATTCAGTTATGGAAAACATATCAATTTGGGGTTGCAGCTTTGCTTTTATAAAAAAACACCATTGACATACACACATTGAAAGATAGAAAATAAAGGAAGAACTACAGTTTCTGAGTCGTATTTTCAACTTTTGACTTTCATCATTTGGTTTTGAGCTATATTTTAGAATTTTAAGATACATGAAATACATGATTCATGTTTCTTTCACATAAAATAAAAGGAGCTTGTCATAAAATATATTTCAGTTACCTGGAGATGGAATAAAATAAAAACCTATGGGACTAAGATCTTTTTCAGAATTTCCATTAATGAGGCCAGAACCTTTGGTGAGGGTTTTCATTCCCAAAGCAAGGCACAAGCAAGGAAAAAATTTTTTTTCTTAAAAATACATTATTTTACTCATATATATTTACTTTACAAATTATATTTAACATTGACCAAAAGTTAAAGAGTTTTTAAGAATTTTTCAAAGTCCTGCATTGAGGCTTTGGCAATCTCTTCACAAAATACTTCATCAGGAATAGACACTAATTTGTCCAAAGAGATGTAATTAGGTTTTGAGGGATCATACTGTGCTCTTCCCAAATAATTAAGAAACAGGTGTCTTTCTTTGACTTTAAACAACCTTGTGTTAAATACCTGTGGGAACTTGACAATGATGTGGTGAGGAATGCTCATCACATTGTGCACATAATCAAACGTGTCCCTAAGTTTCCTTTTATCTGCAGTTAGTATCTTTGGGATTCTGGTTATCATATGTTGAATTTCATTATGTTTAAAACCAAGTTCAAGACGACAAACCTTCATATTTTCTTTCACAGGCTCCAGACTTCCCGTTAGTAGCCTTGGAAGACGAACAACCAGATCTCTAGTCTTCTTCACACTAAGTTGAAGTTCTTTTTGAAAAAATCCTAATCTGTTATCCAGTCTTTCCACTGAAAAATTCAGCAAAAATGGTGCATTTCTGACCATCTGTGCAATATCTGCCTTACTAAAATTTTTTGATTGCAGATAAGCCACCCTGATCTTGAGATTTTCAAGGTCTTCAGAGAAAATAGCATAATTTTTGGTCAAAAATGTTCCCAGTTGGTTATCTTCTAAACCTACATCCTTGAGAAACAGGAGTATTTGCTTAATGTCTTTTTCAAAATCCAGTCTCAAAAGGAGGTTGGCTGCATCTGGATGTTTTTCTATCTTGGACAAATCCACTCCTAGAAGCACTAAATTCTTCAGAGTCTCAGAATGATCTACATAGTCTCTAAGTGTGAATGAATCTGGGGGCAGTGGAGGGTCTGCAACAATCTGAATAGCTTCTTCCTCGGTAACTGGCTGCAACGGAGACAATGGAGGCAAACCGTCCAGTTCTTCTAGAATCAGGTCAGAGTCAAAGCAGGGCATCTTTTGTATGTTCTCTGACTGCTCATTTACCGAAGAAGGAAGGAGTGCTTTGGGCAGAATTATTCTCTTGCCTACTAGAGTTGGTGGACTGGGAACTATTCCATAAGGAGGAAGTCCTGTAAGTCTTAAATCCCCACTGGAGAAAATAATTGTCAAAGAGCATCTGAGGCCAAGCAGAAGAGCTATGTAACCATGTTCTTCCTGGTCTTGGAAAACATTTTGTGAGTTGTGTGGCATTAATGAAGCTGCTCAATTTAATTGAGTTGAACCATTTGGGTATCTGTTGGGCTGACAAGGCCATTTTTCCTAAAGTATTCTACAAAGGAAAAATAACACTGTGGCGAGACCTGGTGCGTCGTCGGGTCCCAGTGGCTCCTGGGCTCGCCGAGCCGCACGCCCCAAAAAGTATGGAATGCTTCACGAATTTGCATGTCATCCTTGCGCAGGGGCCATGCTAATCTTCTCTGTATGGTTCCAATTTTAGTATATGTGCTGCCGAAGCGAGCACGCAAGGAAAATTTTAAAAAGAGATTTCTATATCAAGTACAATGGCTTGTATAGCATATATAGAAAAATCCTGCCACAAAACTTATCAATAAAGAGAAAAACAGTTAACTCTATAGGGAAGAATCTGAATTCACACCAAGCAAGTGACTAACTCATCCACAGAAGGACAAACTGGCATCAAGTGTCACTGAGCATTGAGGATGTCTCCTCACTGCTGCGCTATCACTGGCCAGGATGAAAGGCAAGGCACAAGGTCCAACTCTTGTGGAGATGCCAGCGCAGTGCAGCTCGAGCTATATGCCTGTTCTGTGACTGCCAGCAGTGCTCCTCAACAGATGTCTCTGCATTCTGCAAAGCCAATCTCTTAGGACTCTCCAGGTCATCAAGTCATGCATGTTGACCTCACCAGTGTGCGTGCTGTTAGTACCTGGGGATAGAGCTAGTGGTAGGGTGCTCAGGACTATCCAGGTCAAGTCATGCATGTTGACTTCATTAGTATGCATTCTGTTAGTACCTGGGGATGGAGCCAGTGGAAGGGCACTCAGGACTCTCAAGTCATCCCAGGCAATGCTGTCCACCTCTCAGTGTGCATTCTATCAATGCCTGTGTGCTGGGGATGGAGCCAGTGTTAGCACACTCACTCACATGCCTGAAGTCTTGGTTTTACCTTGCACTGCATAAAGCCACTGGTGAGGATCCACATGTAATCTGGGTACCCAGGGGGCAATCTACAGATTCACCACTGAGCCACATCACTGGGTTGCCCAGGCTAACCTGCAAATCAGAGTGGCTGGGACTGCAGGCAAGTACCACTGTGCCTTGCCAATCCCAGTATCTGTGTCTGTGGGAGAAAGACTGGCAAGGCACTTAACTTCACATCTCAAAGGAAAAAAAGTACAATTTTAGGAGGATAAATGCCCTTTTGTTGCTGTATCCACACATCATTCAGTAAGTCACTTGTGAACAATTCTAGGGTCTGCCTGATCCTGTGCCATATGAACTAGTCCTAACTACAGTATTCAGCCAACAGGGCACATGATGGACAGTCACACTTTCAAGGAAGAGCAACTGATGTCTCAGTGAATATTAAATGCACCAATTTAATTATGACCAAATTCTGAGGAAATGTGTTCATTTTTCTGGAGGCACAGTGGAATAGAGATTTCCTGTCTTTATTTTTCCTGTTAGAATTTCCAAAGATAAGCCTTAGAATTTCATTTGAAATCACCTCATAAAATAGAATAGACTTGAGAATGTACTATAAACTCTCAGGTGAAGAAAAAAGGCCAGAATTCTTGCCTCTTTGTACTTACTTTTCTCTGAAGCTCCACTAATAAAATACATTTTAGGGTTAATGAGGACATTCAAGTTGAAATAAGGGAACTAGTCTCTTTTCAGGTAAGGAGTCCAGCGAGGAGCAGGGCAGGACATGCAGCCAACATGACTGAGTTCCCATGAAGTCACCTGAACTGGATCCTCTCCCATCCTGCTTTCACCCACAGGAATGCATACTGGGATTTGCACACCCTGATGGGGAGTGTCTTCCTTGGTCTTTGGGACAATCTTTCAAACTTATAAAGGAATCCAGAAGAGAGAATAAATTCTGTACTTTCTCCTCAAGAACTGTATCCAATTTGTGGGCCACCAAAGGATCTCCATGAAAGAGTTCATGACCCAAGGGGTTCATAGATGGAGACTTTTATCAGGCCTAGGACAGCCAGGCCCTTCCCAACAGTCCCCACCTTCCTCAGACTGTCCTCTAGAAAGGGATGGCAAGCAGGCTTTGAGTCTACACACAACCCGAGAGAAGTGACCCCATGCATTCAAGTGTCCACTGCAGCACCAGGAGACACTGAGAGTAGATGAAGCACACCACCACGGGCAGCTTCTCTGTCAGTGTGCTTTTTATTGTTGCTACCAAAGTACCCAGCAAGAACAACTAAGGGGAGGAAAGGGCACTCTGGCTCCCAGATTCAGAGGGTTCAGTCCACGGCAGGCTGGCTCCAGAGCAAAAATATCAAGAAAGGAAGGCATGGAGAAGCTGCTTGGCCACAGCAGCCAGAGGCAGAAAGGGAGAGGAGGGGACTGAGAAGAAAGCAGTATCGAAGGCACCCCAGAGACCTGCTTCCTCCAGCTGGGCCCTGCTTCTAGTCATCCACCCAGAAACATCAACCACCTGTGATGTCACAGCCCATGCCATCCAGTCACTGCCTAAACCTCCATGTGCTGGGGACCAATCTTCCAACACCTGAGACCTGGGGACACTGCAGATCCCAATTGATGGATGTGGGAAAGTACCAGAAATCACTCAGGTGAGTCAGGCAGCCAAGTCCTCTACTCACTATTTCAAAATCTTCTGATGTGGGCCTGTATCAGAAAAATCCCACCCTACTGATATTCCCATTTTAACCAGAAAACTCCCACCTCCCCCCACCCAATTTAGTCAATACAAAGATCACCTATCTGAAAGCCAGGCAGCCATTTTCCACTTGGAAAGTGTGTCTCTGAAAATACTGCAATAAATTTCCTTAATCTGGTGCCAGAGTAGTAGCTCAGTGGTTACAGCACTTGCCTGGCATGCATGAGCACGTGGGTTGAAACCCCAGCACCACGTACACAGCTAAGTGTTGAAGCAACAAAAGTCACATGAAAAACTAAGTAAAATTCTCTCTCTCTGTCCCTCTCTTTAAAAAAAAAAAAAAGAATTCCTTGATCTGGTGAGGTATGGATTCTCTCTTGCTTTCACTCTGTACTCCCCCTTTCAGCAGCTTTTCTTTCAGTTGGTGCAGAAACCCAGAACAGGAAGATAAAGCTCTTTCACTCCCTCCCATCCTCCTCCCTCCCCATCTACCTTACTCTTAATATATCCCTCTTTATTTCCCCCTCACACAAGATTTGAGATTCAGAGCACCCTCCAAGTGCTACAACTAAATGGCAGCTGGTTCATAATCCAAAATCAGCCCCCTCCTAGGGGGAGATTTTTGCAGCCTTATTGCCACATGAATGGAGCAAGAGTTTTTTGAGCTCTTTATGGTATCCTCTGGAAACATCATTCTTGTCTCTGCCCTTTCTCTGTCTTCCTAGGCCTCCAGATCATAGACTTATCTTCCATTTTGTTTCCACATGCAACACGGTTCATCCTCATCAACTTGCCAGAGAGGTAAGACTCTAAGTCTCTTGAGAGGCATTCTGCTTGAGAGTTCTTTGATTTCTGGACCCCAGGGGTCCTCACCTTGGGAATGTAGTTGGGGATGCCCACTCACTTCCAGATGATTCAGCTCTGCCTGGTGGCAAAGAATAAACGAAGGATGCTTTGTTTTCTCCTGTCATTTTCACTACACCTCTCCAATATGGGGGTGAACCAGTCCATTTCTAGGGACTACCCCCCTCAGTTGTTTTCTGAAAAACTTCAACACTCTTCACTTTCAATCTGACCTCAAGCCTAAGCACATTATCTTGCTTAAGCCCCCAAATTTGGCATTAATACAAATCAGATAACCAGACTCAATGGCTAAAATTTGGGACATCAGATCCAAAAATACTAACAGATCTTGATAACTTCCTACAACAAAATGGCAAATGGTCAGAAGTTCTTTATCTCCAGGCTTTTTTTCTATCTTCATTCCTGTCCTTCTCTGTATCAATTTTGCTCTGCCCTCCAATTCCTCCTCACAGATTCTTCCCTTCCCAATAAACCTAAAATCTCACACCCTTCTACCTCCTCCTTTACCACCTCCTTTGCTGTCCCTGAAGTTGCAGATGAGCTTCCTCTGTACTGAACCCCTGACCCTAACAGTCCTAGCCCACCCTAATCTCCACCATCAGCCCCTTCCCAAGCCACTCACCCTCCTCACCTTCTCTTCCTTTCCCTCCAACTACCCACTCAAAACCCGTAACTCCCACCCTTAACACATGTTTCTTCTCTGTGAGGTGGCAGGAACTGAGGGCCCTGTCCAGGTACACATTCCCTTTTTCATGTCAGATGTCACAAATTGAGGAAAATTTAGGATCCTTCTCTGCAAATCTTATAAATTCAAAAGGAAATTTTAATGTCTTACCCAGGCCTATCACCTCACTGGGGCACACATCTATTATATCCTCACCTCCACTTTAACACTAGATGAAAAATCATATCTGGCAGGCAGACAGGGAACATTCTGACAACCTTCACACCTAAGACCCTGACACCAGCCTAGTAGTTGATATGACCATCCCCACTGCTGAACCCAATCAGACCTACCAGCCCCAAGACCCTGGAGTCATTCAACTCCGTAAGATGGTAACATGCCTCCTTGAGGACATGAATAAAAATTCCCATACCCATGATATGATAAAATCAGGGAGATTACCCAAGGTCCAGATGAAAACCCCGCTCTTTTCCTTGCCCACCTAACTGAAGCTGTGACTAAGTACACCAATCTTGATCTAGAATATCTAGCCAGAACTTTTTCTCCACATCCAATTCATTAACCAGTCAGCCCCAGACATTCACAGAAATCTTAGCCACCTAGAGAAGGGTCCTGAAACCTCATAGCAGCAACTTCTAGATACTGCCTTTAACGTCTTTAACAACAGGGAGGAAGAGGCCAGAAGGGAAAGAAAAAAACACCTCAAAGCCAAATACCAACTTCTGGCTTCTGCCTTCCATCACTCCAGATCCATTCCTACTGGCCCACCAGCAGCCTGCTACTGATGTGGTTGAAATGGGCATTGGGCTAAAGCTTGCCTTAATCCAAGGCCTCCCACCAAGCCTTGTCCAAACTGTAGACACTGGAAAGTAGACTGTCCCCAGGGGAGGACACAGTGACCCTTGGTCTAGTCCAACTCTCCTTTAATCCCTTATACTGAACTACTGGAATGAAGGAGCCTGGACTCTTATCATTCGTATCACAAACAGTGATACATCCAAGGAGCCCAGGCTTATTGTGATGGTGAACAGTCAATCTATTTCATTTGTGGTTGACATTGGCGTGACTCTCTCCTTCTTGATTTCATGGCAAGGACCCACTCTTAGAAGCAATACCTTTATTATGGGGGTCTCAGGAATTCTTGAGTATCCCCTTAAAACCCCTCCCTTTCTCTGTACTTTTGGGACACACACTCACCCTGTCCCATTCTTTTATTATAATGCCCAGATGCCTGGTCTGTCTGTCTCTCTCTCTCTTTTTAAGAAATAGGGGACAGTGAGAGAGAAATGGAAAGATAGAAGCAATTTTTATTTACTTTTTCATGTAACTTTCATTCCTCTGACAACTCGTTGTGTACGTGTTGCTAGGGTTCGAACTCGCATACTCACGCATGCAAGGCAAGCACTGTAACCACCGAGCCACCAGCCCCCTGGTCTGTCTCTTAAGATGTGACCTCATCCACAAACTCAAGGCTTCCATTACTATTCCTCCCTTACAAACCACTACCATATTTCTCATTTGTGCCAGCCCAGACACTGTGCCTGCATTCCCTAAGCCTCCATCATCCCTCCCGCTTCTCCATATCAACCTTTTGGTATGGGATACTTCTAAATCAAAAATAGTCACACCATTCTCCCATTCAAATTTTTCTCAAAGACCATACCTGATATGTCAACTTATGCCAATATTTCCTTATCCCATATACCCTCAAGAGGCTAAAACCTATACTGTCCTGCCTCCTTGAAGTCCACCTCCTTATCCCCATCCATTCTCCACATAATTCTCCCATTCTTAATGTTAAAAAGCCTGTGTAGTTCAAGATGTTCATAAAATCAATGAGGTAATTATCCACACACCATCCTGTAGTACCTAATCCCTACACTTTACTCTCCTGTGTTCCTCCAACTACTCTCACTTCTTGGTCCTGGATTTAAAAGATGCCTTCTTCACTATACCCCTTCACTCCTCCTCTCAACCTCTCTTTCCTTTCACCTGGAGGGACCCAGATACTAATCTCTCTCAATAGCTTACATGGATGGTCCTCCCCCAGGGATTCTGGGAGAGCCCCCACTATTTTGGACAGGCACTACAAAGGATCCTTGCTACCCTTGACCTACTTTTTACTCTAATATGTAGATGATCTCCTACTTTGCAGCCTTTCCTATGATTATTCAAAACTTCACACTGCTATTCTCCTTAATGCATTGGCAAGGCGAGGGTACAGGATCTCCCAATCTAAAGCCCAAATATGCTCTCTCAAAGTCCTATATTTCGGCATAATTGTGACTCCGGAAGCTCATTTAATACCCCCTAACCACTTAAAAACATGCCAAAATATTCCCTCTTCTAAAAGGGAACTCCTTTCTTTATTACTTCTGAAACTAAATCCCTAATTTTTCTCTTATTGCAAAACCTCTCTAATGAAGCCTCAAAAAGGGTTTTATTGAAACCCCTTTCAGCCTCCTCAGCCCTTAACACTCTCCAAACTTCCCTCCTGTGATCTTCTACCCTCTATTTACCAAATCTCTCAAGGCCTTTTCCCTTCTCCCTTCATTCTAAACACAGCCAAGCTTTAGGAGTCCTCTATCAAAAGGCAGACACACCCCACAGCCTATTGCCTTCTTATCCAAACAACTTGGCCCTGTATACCAAGGCTGGCCCTTATTTTTAAAAATCCTAGCCACTGCCACTCTTCTCATACCTGAGGTACAACAATTCACCTTACACCAACATATCACCATCTTAACTTCCCACTCTCTCTCAGATCTTCTCAGCCATAAAGCTTTTCTCTCCCTACCCACTTCCAGAAGTCAATTATGCTCATCATATGTCCCATGGTCTCCTTTAGACAAGATCATTCATTAAACCTTGCAACCCTTTCCCCTTCACATGACTCCAGCTCTCCACCATCAGCTCTCTCCAGCTCTCTCACTTATGTCACCTTACACTTCCTTATCAACCCTTTTTCACATATCACAGATCAACCACTCCCTAATTCCCCTGACTGATTCATTGATGGCGGCTTCCAAGAGCAATATCCCCACCTGGCGGTTATGCCATCACTCAGGGACATACTAGAGAAAATTCTACTTTTGTCCTAACAAAAATCATTGAAGCTTCCTCCCTGCCCAGTACCACCTCCCCACAGGCTGAACTCATAGTTCTCACCCTAGCTAAAGATATATCCATTAATATATTTACAGACTCCAAATAAACCCATAATATCATACATACAAACATCCTAATCTGGAGAGAAAGGGGATTCCTAATTCAAATAGGGACACCCATGTCCAACAGCAAACTTATTGAACAATTGCTAAAAGTGGATCTCCACCCCTCCCATGCTGCAGTCCTACACTGTAAGGAACAAACAATGTATCTATCTCACTAGGAAACAATGAAAGAGATTGGTTTTCAAAACAGAGGCCAACTAAACCAACATAACCACACATCCAAACCCTGTAACTCTGTGCTGTTCTCCAACCCAATAAAATTTAAACTTTCCCTGGAAGATACCAAGGAACCTCCACATCCTACCTCTATAATCTCTTCCACCCTGAGCTTTGATCCTTCCAATTATTCATACAAACTTCTGTGCAACTCTCCCCCTCCAACCTACAACTCCTGCAACCACATCTGGATCTTGCCCTACTTGCTTAAAAGCAAACCCTAATTCCAACCTCAGGCCTGATCCTTGTCCCACACGTTAAGCA
The DNA here is from genome assembly GCA_004027875.1 of Aplodontia rufa. Classification (NCBI taxonomy): domain Eukaryota; kingdom Metazoa; phylum Chordata; class Mammalia; order Rodentia; family Aplodontiidae; genus Aplodontia; species Aplodontia rufa. Next base: position 33,429 of record PVKS010010063.1, on the reverse strand, counting down.
CAGGGGAACCTTCCAGCCATGGTTTGGAAAATTGACTTGCCCAAATGCTGCTAGTCAAAAAAATATAAATACCTTAAATACCTTCGGGTGCTCAATGACACTTTTACTGGCTGGGTGGACCACTCGGGCTGAACTAAACTCTTACCAGTGGTTCTCTTACCAGTTGGGGCTTTACCAAGGAAGCCCCTTATGATAAGCCCATTTGAACTTCTACATAGGAGATTCCTCCTTCTCCCCACTGCACAACCCCAACCTCCTAAAATCCCTCTCCCCTCTTCACTCCCCTCTATGAAATACTCATATGGATACTCTGGATATCTGCACACACTTACCTCCCTCAGCCTCAACTGGTAAATCAGACTCTCCCCATCAACATTGATGACATAGTTTACTTACAGCCTCCTCAACCATCTGGACCCCTAAAAGCTAAGTGAATAGGACCCTTTAAAGTCTTCCTAACATTGCCTCCAGCAGCCAAACTCAAAGGGCATAACTCCTGGGTCCATATGAGTAATTTTAAATTGACCCCTAAAGAACACATTTATCACTATCTCTACAGGTCTATGTCTCACTCACATTCCCACCATCTCAAAGGAACACACACCCAACAGCCCTGACCTAATCACATGTCTCTCTCCTACTCCTCCCTACAAGAATTCCTGGGGACTGTAGTAAACAATTTAACTAGCAGACATTCACTGCCACTTCATTTAGGCCTGATACAGGTGATAAGCTTTATCACTGATCTCAGGCTCCAAGGAATGCTCTCTGAATTTACTCCTAGACCCCAGATCTCCTTCTTCTCCTTCTTACTCCATCTCTATCCTTAAGACAACAGGATGCTCCTCTGGCTCCCCACACTCATTGTTATCCTACTCCATGTAATGACCAATGGAACAACCCCTTCCTGTGACCCATCAATGCCAGCAAAGCCCACTTTACTGCTAGCACCCATATACACAAGAGCTGCTATTCATCAGCTTCTAGATGTACTTATGAAGGTAAAAACTATTGGCTAGGGGTTTCAAAATGATCAACAAATCATAATTCTCTGTACTTCAATAAAATATTTTATTAAAAATTTAAAAAAAGGATGCAACAGAGGATTCATTTGCCTCCCCCTGCCCAACCATATGGAAAAACTTGTTCATTACGGTACATCAGACAGGGATGGTGTACAGGACCAGGCACTTAATGACACTGTTAGGACACAAGTACCTCAGATCCCTAGAACATGTCTTTCCACATCAGAAAGCCTTTAAATCTCTCCTTTCAATGAAAGCCTCTATCAAAAGAACCCCTCCTGCTTCAGCTCATCAATTCAACAGACTAGTTACTCAATGAGACAAATTCCATTTTAGTTCAGGGGTGATGGATGCGTCTAAGACCTGGCTTCTCCCAAAATGTACATCTTTCTCTAACAATACCACCCCAAAACTTACCTCAGTCCAACTTTTCAAAGTAGTCCCTCTATGCTTCACAAAAAAGACAGGATCTAACAATGTAGGAGAGAACCCTGAACAGTGTTTACAAACCCAGGAAATCTCCAACACAGGTCAAGAATCATGCTGTCCATCCTCTCCAGAAATGACATTTGTGGGCAAAAGGTATGTCACTGCTTGTACACCCAAAGGAAGGGAGCTTGTACGATGATGGTCCTTATCCTCCAAACAGACATAGTTACAGAAGACCAGGAGTTACCTAATCCAGTCACTACCCATATCAGATCAAAATGAGCCATCCAGTTTATCCCTCTAATAGCAAACCTAGGGTTAACTCCTGGAATAATCTCTGGAGCTGTGCGATTGGGAACTTCTATAACCTACTACCACAACCACCCAAACAACTTATAGATGATATCCAACAGGTGGCAGAATCAATATTATTTTTAAAAAAGAGAGGGACAGTGAGAGAGAGAGAGAAAGAGAGAATTAATTTTATTTAGTTTTTCACATAGCCTTCATTGCTCTGAGACTTTGTTGGGTACATGGTGCTGGGGTTCAAACCCGTGTACCTGTGCATGCTGGGCATGCACGTAACCGCCGAGCCACTGCTCCAACTCCCAATCAACATTAATATTACAAAGCCAACTAGACTCCCAGACCTCTATGGTCTTACCGCTCTTACAAAATTGCTGCATTTTAGATCTATTCACTGATGAAAAATGAGGTCTCTGTTTATACATGCTGTTTCTCTGTGGAACCAGTCCAAGTTGGTGACAGATAAAGTAAAACAACTATAAGAACAGCTGGGAAAATGGAGAAAGGAACTGGAAAAACCCTGGGGAACCCCATGGGGAGATTTACCTCAATGGACTTCCTGGTTATTACCCTTTTTGACATCCCTTCTCTTAATCATGTTAATTATTACATTCCTTCCTTGCATCATTAGAATTTTCCAGAAACTCATGACAAAACAAGTCACAACTATCTCAGAGATGCCACACAAGAACATGTCAAAGCCATGTTCCTGCTCAGGACTCATGAGAGAAGGGTCCCTCCTTCGCCCCCTTGTTAGTAGGAAATAGCCAGATATTGCAAGAAATAAGAAGACTAATAGTCCATTTTCAGAATGTTGTCTTAAGGTTCACATATAAAAGGAAGTCATCTTAGGTCATGAACCATGTAGTCAGAGATAATCTGCTTTTAAAGTCCTTATCAGATAGCCCATTACATCCATAGCTCTTTTCTGTACCCATCCCAATTTTATATTAGCCCATCATGCAGATTGTACCCCTGAGTAAAGGGCGTAATTACATCAGGTTAGAGATATAAGCAGGAAGACTGCCTGCCCAAGTGTGGTTGTTCACTGGGTTCACTTTATGAATGAACCGTTCTGCAGAAGTAAAGTCTGTCTTGTTTACCACTTCTGGGCACATATTTGATTTTCTTACAGCACCTCAGAATTTTTAATAATTTTCTTCCTAACTATTTGGTGCCCAATGTAGGGCTCCATTCATCATCTGCAGGACTCATAGGTTCACCCCTTCCTTAGAGGAAACACGTCCCACTGCCTTATTGTGATGGCCTCGGAGTGGGAGAGCGAACTGTGAGCTCTCAGAACAACAAAGGACCCAAGATCTGAGGTGGATCAGAAGTGGATCAGTAACGCACGGAGGGGGCCCAACCAAATACTGCGGGGACCAGGAAACTTCACACATGAACCAATGGTAGGAAAACATCGGGGTTTGAGAGATTAGTACTTCGCTGGTGGTCGGTATATCTCGGAGGTTTTGTGAGTGTGCCTGAGATGTGTCTGGGACATGAAATGAGTTCACAAACTCCCAATCCACAGAGCTGGTAGCCTGGGAGAAGGGCCAGCTAGAAATAGAAGAAGCAGCTGGAAGAGGAATTCAAGGAACCTCCATTTGAGAGTTTAAGCTCTAAGCTACTACTCTTGGAACTCAGAACAGGATGGGAAGTGAAAATCCTACTCCAGAGAAAGATGCTAGCAGGGAAAAAGACTGAAATCTACCGGATAACCCTCTGGGCTATATGTTAAATTTTATTTTGGAAGATAGTCCTAAGGAAAGAAAGAAAAAAAACGGCAGTTTTAAGTCCAAGCCACCAGCTGTAGAACCTAAAAGACTGTTTACTCTTGTAGTCTGAAATTCTGCTAAGTTCCATCCTCATGCTAGACAACTGGAGGGGATCTCTCTGTATTCTGCCTTGGGGCAATGCAAGTTTTGGCCTAAGATGCTGGGATTAAATCTGTGAAATGGGCAGCACACCCAGGAACATTGGAACATTGGGGAATGTCTTAATTCCTGCAGCTTCCCTCTGCTCTCCAGTTGGGTATGAGGAAGGAAAATGGAAAGGTACCATATGTACAAGACTTCTTTTCCTTGATTGGAAAGTGCACTCTAGTTTGATAAAGATGTTCCATGTGCTCCTTTATGAAGGTAAATACAGCTGTTTAATTTTTTTTTCACTTCTGCATTTTTTTGAGCTCATGGTTTTTATGGTGAAATTTACCATTGATTGTATTTTTTTCAATGAGACTTTTTTTTCTAACTATAGAAGTTCTTTTTAGCCTCTGCCCTTCCTGAGTTCAGTTATTCAAAGCTCTAAAATATTTGTTTCCTGTTGTTTTTATGTATGTATCCACACCTATATTGTATGTTTGTGTACATGTATGTTTTGTTATGTTAACATATCAAACTGGCTTATAAATGAGTGCTCATCGAGGAGAGATAAAGGGATTTTATCCATCCCGCAAGGAACGGAGGTCAGCTCTGTTACATTCCATGCGCAACGAACCAGCTGCAGGGGCCGGACTGCAAGCGGCTATGGCGGCTATGGCAGCTGTGGCTCTGAACAGAGTCACCGACCCCATTGCTGCTGTGATCCAGTGCCTAATTAAAACAGAGCATTGGGCGCGCGCAATTGTAGACACCCACCAAGCTCACACACTGTGGGGGATGAGAGCTGTGCTGGGAAGTGGCCTGCTGAGGCACCCAGTGAAACTGGTCTACTCGGTGGGATAGCCAGGCCACCATTCAGAGCCCCAGGACATAGCTCCCCCTGGCTTTTTAAGAGCAACCTATGAAAACTGCATCAGGAAAAGGCCACGGGCTTCAGTGTGATCCAGGAAGAGAAGGCCTTGACCAGGCCCAGACTCCACCCTTCTTAGGAGGTCTTCAGTTTGTGGAATAAAGGGGAGCAATTCCCTGCCCTGTCCACTTCCCTCAGCCAGAAGGATCACAGTTAAAGACTCAGAGTCTTTAAAGACTCTGCCACGAGAGACAGTGCATGCAACTCTCTCAGGAGAGGAGGAACAGAAATGATCCATACTCCTTGTTCATTAAGTTTTCTGGCTTCAGCCTCCCTGGGAAGCTGGCAAACATCAGGGCTTACCAGAACCAGTCCTCTTCAGTGGAAACCCCTTCTAGAAATCCCAGGAGTCTGAGGATAACCCAGTCCTTTTTGTGAGATCACATAACCACAGACTGAGAGACATTCATATCGAAACCCAGAAGGACAGTGATCATTTCCTACCAAAGGATCCAGAGATGCCCTTACTGTCTATAGTTCCAAGTTTTCATTAAGAATTTTTTACTTTTTATCTGATTTTGCATATGTATGTACATCTATCTTTCTTTCTTTTTTTCTTTCTTTCTTTCTTTCTTTCTTTCTTTCTTTCTTTCTTTCTTTCTTTCTTTCTTGCCTTCTGTTTATCTCCTGTACCCGATGTGTATTGATACAATAGCTGGAATAGTTTATCAGTTCATGGACATACAAAAATATTAGCTTGCTTTCTTTTCTGCACTCCTTTTTAATTTTTTTTATTTTTTTATTTTTTTGAGAAACAACTTTATTTAATTCCCCACATGGCTTTAGTTGCTCCAACACTTAGCTGTGTACGTGGTGCTGGGGTTTGAACCCGTGTCCTCACGCTTGCCAGGCAAGCACCGAAACCACTGAGCCAGCGCTCCAGCACCTCCCTTTTTATTTTTATTCTTTTTCATGTTCCTGTTTGCTTTACTTTGTGTCTTTGTAAGTTTGCTCATCTCCTTCTCCTCCCTCCTGAACAGAGGGATTCCAGTCAGTGCAATTAGTATCAGAAGTATACTGTGCTTGACCTCCTTACTTTACCTACGTGTGCTTCTACCCTTTTGCGATCTCCCAAATCTTATTAATGTCTCTTTTACCCCTCCTATATTTTACCAGTGCTATTCCTGCTTCTAGGGCCCGCTCTTTCTTTCCTTTTTTCCTCAGGGCTGAGGACCGAACTCTGGGCCTTGCGTGTACTAGGAAAGCGCTCTGCCACTGAGCTAAATCCCCAACCCATTATCGTTTTTTTTTTCTTTTTCTTTCTTACACTTTCTCTCTTCAAATTAACCTCTTTGCCCCCTACTCTAATTCCTAAACTTTATCCTGTTCTCTCTCATCCTCACTCAAAGCCTTTAACCTACTCCCATCCATTTTTATCTTTTCCTTATTCCTAACTGAATCACTGTATACATGCTAACACCTTCTAGTTTTTTATTCTAACTCAGGAGCTTCATACTACCTCCCTACTCCACTTCCTTGGATTTCTATATTGTACTTCCCCCCATCTTCTGAGTCCCTGCCAACTGAAGTGAAGATCATTCTTCAAAATGGGTATTTGCTGGTTATCTTAACATATTGTGACAGCTCTCATGGAAGAAAACTGCTTCTAAAGGTACTAATCATAATTGTATCTGTTTTAGTTGAAACTGTTCAGTATATGCACCTATGGGCTCACATTTCTTCATTGACTGGATTGGAAGCCGTTGAGCTGTGCTCCCCAAGTAGCACCCTAGCCCAACAAAGCAAGGGCATAAGAAGCTCTAATAACCCTTACAACAGTAACTAACATAGTCGGTCTTCAAGACACATCCCCTGCATCTGAAAATGTGGAAAAGGGGTAATTACTCCCATCCTCACCCTCACAGCTCCCCATCCAAGGACTCCATGGCAGGGGTCCTGGATGAAAACCAAGAAAAATATATCAACACTATGATCAGTAACTCAATCAAGGAGTTGAAAGAAGAATTAAGGAATGAGGTCAGAGAGACAACTTTCATAAGGAAATAAGGGAACAATTCCATGAAATGAAAGATCATATTTATAAAGAGTTAGACATACTGGAGAGAGAGATGTAGCAGTGCTATCAGAACTGAAAAATACTGTCAACCAAATCAAATCCTCACTGTAAGATACTAACACCAGAGTAAACTCAACAGAAAATAGAACCTCAGCCCTCAAAGAACGAACATCAGATAATGAAGACAGGTTGAGCAATGTTGAGTTCAAGGAGGACAGACAAGAAAAGAAACTTATCATGCATGACCAGAACTTCCAAGTAATATTTGATGAGATGAGAAGAAACAACCTGAGAGTATTTGGACTGGAAGAAAACATTGAACAACAAACAGGAGGCATTAAGAACATATTAAATGAAATAATCAGGGAAAATTTTCCTCATATAAGGATTGATCCAGATTACCATATCCAAGACGCCTATAGAACACCAAACAGACTTAACCAAATGAGAAATTCACCAAGACATATCATATATAAAATGATTAACAGAGAAACTAAAGAAAGAATTCTAAAAGCAGCAAGGGAGAAGCCCCAAGTCATGTTCAGAGGCAGACCAATCAGAATCAGTATGGATTTTTCAGACCGGACAATGAAGGCCAGAAGAGCTTGGCACAATATTTTTCAAGTCCTGAAAGAAAACAATTTCCAGTCAAAGTTAATATCCCCTGCAAAACTCAGCTTTAAATGTAATGGAGAAATTAAATACTTCAATGATAAATTCAAGCTAGCAAGATACATGAACACAAACCCTACATTACAGAATATTCTCAAGGACATTCTTCATTCAGAAGAACATGCTAATAATTCTCTAAATCCCTAAACAAGAGAGTATCTACAATCACAATACACTCCAATAGAAACCCAAGATGATGCAAAACACAGCAACAAACACAAAGTCTGGGACTCAGATTCCCATATCTATCCTAACTCTGAATGTGAATGGTCTCAATGCCCCAATTAAAAGATACAGATTGGATTCCTGGATCAAAAAAACAAAATCCAACAATATGTTGTCTGCAAGAGACACACCTAACACTCAAAAATAGACATATAGACTGAAGGTGAAAGGTTGGCAAAATGTCTACTAGGCCTGTGGCCCAAAAAAGCAAGCTGGCATGGCAATCCTAATATCTGACAAAGTTAACTTTGATCCAAAACTACTTAGAAAGGACAAAGATGGACACTACATCATACTAAAAGGCACAATTCACCAAAAAGACTTAACAACAATTAACATTTATGCCCCCAATCACAATTCCCCCAAAAACATGGAAAAAATATTCAAGGACATTAAACCCCTCACAGATCTTAACACAATAATACACCATTATCAACATTGGACAAATCATCGAAACAAGAAATCAACAAAGATATCTCCAATCTGAATTTCTCTATTAACCAATTGGGCTTAACAGACATCTACAGAATATTCCATCCTAAACCAGCTGAATTTACCTTCTTCTCAGCAGCTCATGGATCCTTCTCAAAAACAGACCACATCCTAGTCCACAGAGCTACCCTTAACAAATTCAAGAAAGTGGATATTGTCCCATATAACCTGTCAGATCACAATGCCATGGTCTTAGCAATCAACAACAACAAACAAACAAACAAACATAAAAACCCAGAAGCTACTCTAATACTTGGAAATTGAATAATACCCTTTTAAATGAAGAATAGATAAAAGACCAAATGAGATAAAAAATCAAGAAATTCTTGGAAATGAATGAGAATGATGAAACGACATATCGAAACCTCTGGGATAGTATGAAAGCATATTTAAGAGGTAAATTTATAGCGCTGACTGCATACTTCAAATATCTGGAAAGAGCCCAAATAAATGGTCTTATGCTCCAACTCAAACTCCTGCAAAAAGAGGAACAATCCAATTCCAAAGCTAACAGAAGACAGGAAATAACTAAAATCAGAGCTGAAATCAATGAAATTGAGAAGAAAAGAACAATACAAAGTATCAATAAAACAGAGTTGGTTCTTTGAAAAAATAAGTAAGATCGACAGACCCCTTGCCAACCTCACCAAAAAGAAGATTGAAATGAAGCAAACCAATAAAATCAAAGACGAAAATGGAGATATCACCACAGACTCAACCAAAATCCAGGAGATTATCAGATCTTGTTTTGAAAATGTATACTCTGCCAAGTTTGATAATCTGGAAGATATGGTCAGATACTTAGCCACATACGACACCCCCAGATTAACACCAGAAGACACTGAAAACCTAAACCAACCTATCTCAGGTTCTGAAATCAAAGCAGCAATCAAAGACCTTCCAAAAAAGAAAAGTCCCAGACTTGATGGATTCATGGCAGAATTCTACCAAATGTTCTCAGAAGAATTAACACCGATCCTCTACAAGCTTTTTGATGAAATTGATAGGGTCGGAGCACTACCAAACACTTTTTATGAAGCAAATATAACTCTCATACCAAAATATAACAAAGACTCATCAAGAAAAGAAAACTATAGACCAATTTCCCTGATGAACATAGATGCAAAAATCCTTATTAAAATTCTAGCTAATAGGATCCAAAAGTGCATTAAAAAGATAACATATCATGATCAAGTGGGCTTCATTCCTGGAAAACAGGGCTGGTTCAATATTCACAAATCAATAAATGTTAATTCACCACTTAAATAGAATTAAAAATAAAAATCATATAATCATTTCAATCTGTTGGGAACATGAGGCCCAGCTGGCTTGTAAAAGAATTGGTGGTAAACAACTCTAAGGGGTCCAGCTGGCTTGTAATTAGCAAATTGCCTGACTGATGACTAAGCTATTGGCCACTCATTTGTTACAATTGGAGAAATGTGTTTGCACTGTAACCCTATTGGTTGCTCTAATGGATAAATAGAGTAGCGACTAGTCAGGTAAAGAAGCAGCCAAAGAAAAAGCAGCCAAAAGAAGCAAGCAGCCAAAGAGAAAGCATAGAACCAGAGAAGAAGGCAGCCAGGAGGAAAGCAGCCCTGTCTTGAAGGAAGAAAGCAGAGAAGATGCATAGAACCGGAGAGATCAGCAGCGGTAGAAGATGCAGGTCCTGTGTTCCATCCGCCGGCGTTCGCCCCCTTGTTCCCGGCTCCCCAACCCTTCCTAACTCAGCCCCTTGGAGGACGGCCCAGGCCCGCTAGGTCATTCTGCCCACTCCTCGCTCAGGAATGCTACGGGGAGCGACTTCTCTCCCCCGGTCCCCAGCCCTGACCTGTCAGCGCCCGGTTCCCAGTGTCCTGCTGGCCCCCGGGGAACGGCTAAGGTCCGCCGAGGTCGTTCTGCCCGCTCCCCGCTCCAGAACCCTGCGGTGAGCGACATCAATCGACACATAAAAGGCCTTTGATAAAACTCAGCCTCCTTTTATGCTCAAAACCCTGGAGAGGATAGGAATCAAGGGAAGATATTTTAACTATGTAAGATCCATTTATGACAGACCCATAGCAAACATTACACTCAATGGCGGAAAACTGAAAGCATTTCCTCTTAATTCAGGAACGAGACACGGCTGTCTACTTTCACCCCTATTGTTCAATATAGTCCTTGAAACTCTTGCCAGAGCCATGGGACAAGAGAAGGAAATCAAAGACATTCGAATAGGAAAAGAAGAAGTCAAATTGTCTCTATTTGCAGATGACATGATCCTCTATCTAGAAGATCCTATAAGCTAAAACAGGAGACTTCTGGAGCTTATAAACGGCTTGAGCAAAGTGGCTGGTTATAAGATTAACACCAATAAATCATTAGCTTTCCTATACTCCAGCGACAAGGACACTGAAGAAGAAATTAGGAAGTCTGTCCCTTTCACCGTCTCCTCCAAAAAAATAAAACACTTGGGCATAAATCTCACAAAGGATGTTAAGAACCTGTACAACGAAAATTATAGAACTTTCAAAAAAGAAATTATAGAAGATCTGAGTAGATGGGAAAACATTCCATGTTCATGGTTAGGTAGAGTCAATATCATCAAAATGGCCATTTTACCCAAAGCCCTATACAGATTTAATGCAATCCCTATCAAGATACCAAAGACCCAGAATAGCCAAAACATTACTCAGGAAGAAGGAGGAGGCAGGAGGCATCTCAATTCCTGACCTGAAATTATACAAGCCTATAGTGACAAAAAACAGCATGGGATTGGTACCAAAACAGAATGGAAGACCAATGGAATAGAATAGAGGACTCTGAGATGAATCCTCATACCTTTAACTATCTAATATTTGATAAAGTGGGCAAAAGCATAGTGTGGAAAGATAGCCTATTCAACAAATGGCATTGGACAAATTGGACAGCCATGCGTAGACAACTGAAATTGGATCCTTACCTTTCACCCTGCACAAAAATTAAATCAAAATGGTTCAAGGATCTGGATATTAAACCAGCAACTCTACAATTGCTTGAAAAAGAAGTAGCATCAACATTACATGACATAGGGGTCAGCACAGCCTTCCTTAATAGGACTCCCATGGCGCAAGTGGTAAAAATCAAGAATAAACGCATGGGATGCAATCAAACTAAAAAGCTTTTGCACAGCTAAGGACTTAGTTAAGAATCTCAAGAGGGAACCTACAGAATGGGAGAAAATTTTTGCCTTCTACACCTTGGACAGAGGGCTAATATCCAGAATATACAAAGAACTCAAAAAATTAAATACCAAAACCACTAATAACCCAATTAATAAACAGGCTATGGAACTAAAGAGAAGTTTCTCAACAGAGGAAGTCCAAAAAGCCCATAATCATATGAGAAAATGCTCTACATCACTAGCAATAAGAAAAATGCAAATCAAAACTTCACTGAGATTTCACCTCACTCCAGTCAGAGTGGCAAAAATGAAGAATACAAACAATGACAGGTGCTGGAGGAGCTGTGGGAAAAGAGGAACACTGTTACATTGCTGGTGGGACTGTAATCACGTACAGCCACTCTGGAAAGCAGTGTGGAGACTCCTCAAAAATTTAGGGCTAGAACTGTCTTTTGACCCAGCTATCCCACTACTGGGTATCTTCCCCAAAGAGCTAGAATTGGCTTACTATAGAGATACAGCTTCATCAATGTTTATAGCAGCCCAATTTACTATAGCTAAATTATGGAACCAACCCAGATGCCCCTCACTTAATGAATGGATCCAAAAACTATGATACATATATACAATGGAATACTACTCGGCTATTAGAGAAAATGATATTATGGCATTTGCAGCCTAATGGATGGAAATGGAAAAAATTTTGCTAAGTGAAGTATCCCAAACTCTGAGACTCAAGGGCCGGATGTTTTCTCTCATTTGTGGAAGCTAGAATATAAGCAGAAACAGATTTTTAGATGGCTAACCTAATAATTAACTAAACATATATGAATTCTTACATGATCGTGGGGAACTGTGCTAAGATTCCTGCGAAACGTAGGGAGGGAGGGAGGGAGGAGGATAGGGAATAGGAAGGACACCCTGGTCACCTTGACCAGAGGGAGGTAGTATGGGGGAATCTAATCCGAGGGGAACCTCCAACTTCCACGAGAAGTCCAATTAACTTGGGGCTTAAGTAAGTGAAACATGGAACCATAGGGAACCCAAAGTGGGAAAACTATGGTCTGGAACCAGTATTGGCTTGTTCTGTCATTACACTGCTGTTCTTGATTGTTTGATGATGAACTCCTCCTAACTGTAAGGCCATGTCTATAGAATAAAATAAATAAATAAATGCTCATAAATTTAAAAAAAAAGGTGAAATGGATTCAAATGACTTTTAGTTCATGCAACCTGATTTAAACAAAGGTTCCATTTAAATTGGATAAGCAGATAAGACTAAAAATGTATTTAAGATTACTAGCCCACATGTTTTGCTAGGGGGTCAATCAACAGAATGCTGGTTTCTATGAATAGTTAAAGTCTAACATTCATTGCTTCTAGAATTTTTCTTCAGCAGAGGAGAAATGGCTTAGGTATTTGATTGTACTTATCTGATGTACTGATTTTACAAAATCAACTTTTAAAAATGAGCAAATTAGATTTAACAAATGGGATTGATTTTCATAAATGTGTTTGTTAGAGGAGATATCTGATTAATTTGCAAAATTAAAACATCAAAACAGCAATAGCTAACATAAATTCAAGTACTCTTTGCTTGAATTCTATAAGGTGACATTTGGATTTATTGAATGTGGTCTTATAAATTGGTAAATATGAAAAAGAGATTGCTTTATTTCTGGGCCTTCACTAAAAGCCAGGTTAAAATTCCAACAGGTATAACTCTACATGCAAAAAAGACAATTTTCAGCTGTGTTTTAATTACAGTAAATAGTATAAGGTATTTAATCTTATTAAGAGGAACAATTGGAAAAATTCATAAACTTTAAGAGGATTGTTTCAAAATGTAGATTTAAGAAAAGGTCAAAAAAATAAAAAAGAAAGAGATACAAGAAAGCAACTGGTATGGAAATTAGAGTAAAAGAAATGTTTCTGGATGAAAAAGTATTTTGTGTCATAAAGTAAGCAAGCTGTAGAAAACCTAAGTAAGTTGCAGAAGGTTTGTGGGGGGTAAATCTAAAAAGTCTGTATGTGATTAAGTTAAATATAATTGGCACAATCAGTTAAAGTTATTTAAGGTACCTCTTAAGGTCAAATATTAATGTATTCCTGTAACAAGTGTTCCTTAAGATATTGATGTGTTATTATCAATCAAGATAATTCCTGATGATAGGTTTAATTATTTAGGAACAACTAAATCTTAAAAGGAACTAAAACTTGCACCTGTTTTAAAGTCTTTTAAATAATTACTTCATAACTGATTAGGTATTTTTGGTTATTACCTAAATATATGTGAAGTATTATTTAAGTCTGTAGAAATGGAAGTTTATGTAGGACTACAGGCAGAATAGGAAATAAGTGCTCTCACTTATGCATCATATTTGATACTGGAGGGCCACATTGCCATTTTAAGGCCTGATTTATATCTGTTTGCTTTAACTACATAAACATTTCATTCTTATATAAATACGATGTGTTTATACATCATATAATAACTATTTGTGATCAACACTGCTTCCTAACTAAAGAAATTTAAAGTGATCCTTTGATTCTTTTTCTTCAAAGGTTAAACTTCGTTAATATAAGGGCATCAGCATAATGGTGATGGTATTACAGGCTTCTTTGTATATTAGGTGTGTTCGTGCCCTCCAGGTATAAAAATCTTTTGAGGTACGAAACTTAGGAGAGCACTTTACCAAGTTGGTGATTCCAAACTAAAGTTGTCTACGGCAATAATCTCTTTTCAGACTTATTTAGAAGCAACAAATTTGGTTGGGGATATATTTATGTCATTTAATGCTTATGATTAGAGATCCCATTATAACCTATAATAAGGAGAGTCTGATTTGCTTGAAGGTTGAAAATGTGGAAACTTGTATAGGTTTAAATATTGTGTTATTTGTCAAGAGTCCCCATCTTACCTGAGATAAGTCACTGTCTCTGACCCTACTTCATGTTAGGATGATTTCAAACTAGGCTAAACTTGAGCTCCTTTACAGTCATGTTCAAAGCACAGATTTTTGTTATAAAGATTTCTATGATCTTGAAATAATCAGGAAATATAATAAAATTAATTACTAAAGATATGTAAGATTGTAAGGAAGTTATAAAAGTAAATAAATTACTGAATCTGGAGCTGACAGCACTCATTCCCTCCACAGCCAAGCTACCCCACCAACTCAGGAGGCACAGCCCAGCATGTTCTCCACTTCCCAGCATCCCCAGTACCTGCTGGTCTCAGGGTGATAAAGGCCCAGAGAGCCACATGGGATCAAAAGCAGAGGAGATCCCAGAGCTAAAGTCCTGTGGGACTGGGGAAGGACTCCTCTCCTTCCTGACTGCAGGCCTGATAGGGCAGTTGCAACCCAGCACCCACGACTACACAACCAGGCCCCATCCACACAGGCCCAGAGAAACCGGAGAAGCTGCCAGACCTGACTGAGTGAAGTGGAAGGACAGCTCTGGGCTGCAGCCCTTCTCAGGCAGGGTTTCCTGCTTCAAAGACTCCTTGCACTTTGGAAAAACTTCACTTCGGCTCTCAATAGGTGGCAGAGCTGTACTCCCCCATTCCTTTATTAGGTTATTCCTAAATACCCTCCTGGATGCGATTTTACAAGCAAACCAGCTCCAGAGTCAGACCAAGCACCACCCAGGCCAGGCCTGGCTACACTAGAAAGCAATTTGGGTGGAGGCTGATAGAGGCATGACTGAAGCTTAGGGCACTTTATCTCTCAGTGTATTCATCTTCACCAAAGAAAAACCAGATTCCCAAGCAGGAATAAAATTATTAAGAACATATAATAACTGGAGTTCTACAGCATCCACTATTCCAATAAAAGGAGTTAAAAAGAAAGATACTAAACATTTTAGCTATCTCAGGTAAGTGTCTAATCTCACCCCAGTTTAAAAAGAAAATATGCATTCAGAAGAACAGCAGTCTAAAAATTCTGGAACCAGGACTGCTGAGCTGCAGCCCAGAAGAAATGAGGTGTGGAAACCCAAGGATCCAACTATGGGAGCAACAAATGCCCTCCTTTCACAAGATTCTTTACATAAGAAAATGAAGCTCAATTAACACCAAGAAGCGTACATGAAAATAAGAATGTAGTGAAAAGATGAAACATCTTATGAAAATAGTATGAATGAAAATGAGTAAAAGGGCAGAAATCTCTTTCAAAAAAAGGCCAAGAGAAACAGCATGTAAGTCAATTAAACAAGAAAATAAGAGATTTTAGATAAGATGAAACACTACCAAGAAGATATGCTCAGTGCAATGGTCATCCACAGCGAACACCAGACTACTGCAGGAGCAATGCATGCAGGACTGGCCAGGTGATGTGGGCAGGCTTTGCTGACATCTCTAGTGAATCTGAATCTCCCCACAATACACAGTCCACTGCCTTTTTACCCAATGCATAATTAACTTATGAAACATCAGTACTTGGGGACATTTAAAAATGACATTATCAACATCAAAAATCAGACTTGAACTGGTTGAAGTCCCCTAAGCAGAGTGATCAGTGAATAAATGGTAACCCAGAGCCTGAGAAAGAAGCATACACTCAGCAGCCCAAGGTTAAAAAAAAAACAACCAAGAAACCTTAAAGTAAAAAAAATAAAAACAAATTAAAAAAAAAAAAAACCAACCACAGAACACTTTAAGCACAACCCTCCTGGAATAACAATGGTATGAAACAGTTACTGAAAACTGAAAAGAAATACAGAAACCAAGGTTTTAACTAATCTTGCAGATCAGTGTTTTCTTTTTATACAAATGCTTTATAACATTTTAAATATACATAAAGAGAAAAGTGCACTTGTTGTACAGATCTGGCATCTACTGACTATAAGCCACTTCTAATATGCTTCTACTCACTCCGAAGTCCAGCCCACTTCACTTTCATTTAGCTTTAGGTGAACTCCCATGTACAGCACCTGAGCGTAACTGATATCAACTGCAGTTCTGACAAATTCACCCACAACTCCTCCCTCCATGGCTTCTAAGCCTAGAATATCTATATCATACCAAGAGAGTATCTTGTGTTCCTCTCCAGAGGCAAGTTACTGTTGTGGTTTTGTAACCACAGGTTCATTTTGCCTGAAGTCACACAATGGACATGCCTAGTTCCAGGTCTCCCACCACACTGAGCATGTGAGATTAATCATGGACATGTGCTTAAAGAACACACTTCTTCATATTGCAGAGACAGTCTGTAATATGCAAGCACCACAGACCGTACACAAACACTTGGGGCATTAGGACTACAGGGCCTGTGAACATTTAAACAAATGCCCATTCCATTCACCAGCATTTACAATACAATTTTTTTAAAGAGAGAGGGACAGTGAGAGAGACAGAATTAATTTTAGTTTTTCATGTGGTTTTCATTGCTCCAACACTTCATTGTATATGTGGTGCTGGGGTTTGAATCCGCGTCCTCGCACATGCCAGGCAAGTGCGTAACTGCTGAGCCACTCCTCCAGTCCACAAATTTTTATTTTTACCAACTGCTCTGAGGATTACAATATTCATCCTTAAGCAGAATCTATGAAACAGAATATTTTAAAAACTGACAGTACTGTGAATCATTTTTTGTTCTGTAAAATATGCTGTTAGGATAAAAACACAAGACAAGTTCTGGGGTTAAACATGCCAAATAAATACCTGATAAAGACCTGATATCTATAATATACAATGAGCTAGTAAAACTGATTAAGAAAACAGAATCAATTTAAAAATGGGAAATTCTGAGGACACCCCACCCAGGATACATACATAGAAAATAAGCACCCAGAGAGGTGTTTGGTATCGTGAAATCAGGAAACTGCTAATTGCAGTAATGAATTACCTGCACAACCTGGGGAGTGCTTGTAACCAAAGGCAGGGACACTATGGGTATAGGTGGAGACATAGCAAGGAGCACAGACAGGTGCCAATAGAGACATAGAGCAAGGAGCACTCCTCACCCAGGTGTGAAGTGACAGGAAGGACACAGGCCTCCCTGAGGGCAGTGCTGAATGCCAACAGACAGGTGCAGGTGGAGACACAGAGCAATGGGTGCTCATCACCCTGCTGTGACATGACAGGAAGCACGTGGGCCACTCTGAGGACAGCACGGAATGCCAACAAAGAGAAGTTTCTGCTTTTATACTGTGGTGACATTTTATAAGGTGTAGTCACATACTAATTTTTACTGACAGTTCACACTTACGTAGTTCTAGGCCTCATTAAAATATACAAATGCATATAAAAGACTCAATTATTCACACTAAACTCATCACTATAAAGATGAACAATTTCCCCTGAATTTACTTAAATACATGCCAATAAAAAAAAGTTCCAAAATACATCTGGAAGGTTAAATATATACAAACTCAGCCAAGAAATGTATGAAACACAAAGGCAAAAGATGTTGTCCTTTCCAGACTGATGTGTATTTTAAAACTATAGGCTTGCAATAATAAATACTAAGGAATTGCAATACAAGCAAAATCCACAGCTGAATTCAGATGATATTAAAAAAACCTGTAATTTTAGTACAATGTTGCCTATATTAATCCAACCACACCAAGGGTAAGATTAAAATTGAATGAATGATACACTCAAATGTAAAGTAGGTGCTGGGGCTGGAGGCACAGTTCACAGGCATGGTGTGTAAGGCCTGGGGACACCCCAGCACCACCATAAAAGGCAAATGTTAAGGGGGTGATGTTAGAAATACTGCACAATTGGAGGTTGGGGATTTAGTTCAGTGGCAGAGCGCTTGCCTAGCATGTGCAAGGCCCCAAGTTCGGTCCTCAGCCCTGAAAAAAAAAAAAAAAGAAATACTGCATAATGGGAGACCCCCGACCCTCCATCCATAGAGACACTGAATAAACACCTACTCATATTTCAAGTTCCTCTTAGACCAAGTCATAAATGAGCTAAGAAAGAAACTTAGATGCACTGCACATCTGAGAAAATATCTACCATTGAAAGAACAAGAAACCCTGGGTACACTCAGGCATGAGTTCTGCCTTGGGCCACATGCCATATAACTGGGACAGATCTCCAATGGCCAGTGTCACCCTGAATCAAGGACCATGACCCTAAAGTTCCCCATGGTTTGCATCTTGATTTATTGTGCTGGAGAAGAAAGGATGAGTTAGACACAAGTATCAAGACCGCAGAAAGTGATTCTCCACACCCATGCCAGTCCTTCCCTGGCTTCACCACCGCACATCAGGGAAGAGAAGCAGTAAACTCCAAGGCGTCACTCGTCCCTAGAAGGATGGCTCAGCACACTCTGCTGTCTGCTCTTGCTGGCATCATGGACTTAAAGTGCAGAGGACCACTGGCAGTCTGAGTGGGGCTCAGCACTTCCTGAGCCCTCTCCCCAGCTCCCCTGTAGTAACTCCAGCCCTGCCAGTCCTCGTAGGAGTCTGTCCATGCACTGAGTCTCAACTTTAACACTTTCTGTTCCAGGGACTATGCCCTAAACCCTGAGCTCTGGAAGCAAAGGTAGCTAGGCACATGCAAACTTCTCCAGATCACAACACGTGGCTGTGTTGGGCTCTGTGCAAAAGAAAATTGCTGTACTGGACGCCGTAACACTTCTCTCTCCTCCCCCTTCATATTTCGTGCACTCTGAGCAAAACGGACTACGCGCCTGCACCAGAGTGCTACTTTCTCTCTCTCTGCACCTTCCCGGTCCTGTGATAGATGATACCAACATAACAGTCCCTCACTGGCTGGAATAAGCCAGTCTGCCGCTTCACCATTGGTCCTTTAGCAGCCTGCTTTGGCTATATCAAGCCATGTGTGTTAGAAATAAAGAGGAGAAGTTTCAAGGTGCCATCCACGCGTGAGACTGAATTATTCTCCTCCCGGGAGGAAAGGGACCCCTGGGAAAGGAAAGGGAGGGCCAGCATCCCGGCCACCGGCGTTCGCCCCCTCGCCCCCGCCTCCCCCGACTCGTCCTGTTGCGGTTCTGTCTCCAGGGAGCAATCTAGCCAGTCTGGGTCATTCAGCCCACTGCCCACTCCCAAGCGCCCCGAGCAGCGACAGCTTTGCACTGTGTACAGGCACTTCTGTGGGCTGTGGCCCTGCAGCAGTTCAGAGAGGGGCTAAGAAGCACAGGTCCTCATCTATTCCCTGAAGAGGGTCACAGCACCCTCTTCCAGCAGCTCCCTGGCAGTTGGATTCCAACAAACTCACATCAGGGATTTGAAGCACCAAGTAGGAGGCCTCCTGCAGCCTAAGTACAGCTGTTGGTGTGGCTGTTATCAAAGAGTTGAAGGGTGACAATTAGGGAGAGTACATGGCTATGAAAAGAGGAAACCTTGAACAGTGCTGGTGAGAAGGTAAATCTAGTACAGTTGTTTACGAAAATAGTATGAAGTTTTTTCAAAACATTAAAATACAACTTCCATAAGATTATTGGTACAGGCACCGACTTCCTTAACAAGATATAAAGCCAAAAATGAGTAAGTGGGATGACACCATATTAAAAAGCTTCTGCACAGCAAAGAAAACAAGAGCGTGAAGAAAGCCTATAGAATGGGAGAGGATCTTTGCCAGTTACTCTTCCAATAGGATTAATATCCAGTATACATAAAGAACTCAAAAAACACCAAAAAAGCCAAATAATCCAATCAATATATGGGCAAAAGAACTAAACAGAAATGTCTCAAAAAAAGAAACACAAATGGCCAACAAATATATAAAAAAAAGTTCAAAATCTCTATCAATCAAGGAAATGCAAATCAAAACTGCACTGAGATTTCATCTCAGGCCAGTCAGAACTGCAAGGATGAAAAATACAGATAATAAATTCGGGCCTGGGGCTGGAGTAGTGGCTTGGCGGTTACAGCACTTTCCTGGCATGTGTGAGGACGCGGGTTCAAACCCCAGCACCACGTACACAACAAAGTGTCAGAGCAGCAAAGGTCACATGAAGAGCTAAATAAAAACTGATTCTTTCTCTCACTGTCCCTCTCTCTTTTTTAAAATAAATAAATTCCAGCCAGGATGTAGGGTAAAAGGTACACTGCTGGAGGAACTATAAATCAGTACCACCCTTTTGGAAAGCAGTATGGAACCTGAAATGGAACTAACCCTACTCCCATGCTTTAATTATTATACAAAAGAACTAAAATCAGCACACTACAGCAATACAGCTTTGTCACTGTTTATAGCAATACAATTTGCAATTCCAAAATTATGGAACTAGCCCAAATGTCCATTAATAGGTGAATAAGATTAAGAGAATGTGGTAGACATATAGAATGGAATTTTACTCAGCCATAAAGAATTAAATTATGAGGGGCTGGAGCAGTGGCTCAGTGGTTACGGTGCTTGCCTAGCATGCGCGAGTACGCAGGTTCGAACCCCAGCACCATGTACACAATGAAGTGTCCGAGCAACAAAAGTCTGTGAAAAACTAAATAAAATTGATTCCGTCTTACTCTCTCTCTCTCTCACTGTCCCTCTCTCTTTAAAAAAAAATTATGATATGTGATAAATGGATGAACTTGGAGAACATCATATATAAAATAAGCCAGACTCAGAAAATCAAGGGCTGACTGTTTCTCTCAAATGTGGATGCCAGAGCAAAATAAGGGAAATTGAGAGATGAGATATTGTAAAGATATAGGGAAGATCAGGAGTAGAAGGCAGCAGTGGAGAAGAAGGGATAGGAAAGAGGAGGAAATGAATAATGAATTTAACAAAATCATGCTATGTGTGTATACAAATATACCACAGAATTGCACCTTCACGTATACACATGAAGCACTAATCCAAACTAAATAAATGAGGGGTTGGGCATTTAGCTCAGTGGCAGAGTGCTTGCCTAGCATGCACAAGGCCCTAAGTTCAATCCTCAGTCATATATATATATATATATATATATATATATATATATATATATATACACACACACACACACACACACGCACACATATACATACATATATATATATACACATATATATAAATAAAAAAGGAAAGGAAGATCAGTGGAGAAAGGAGAAAAAGGGGAGGTCACCAGGGACTGAAATAGAGTAAATCAAATTCCATGCATGCATGGTTTTGTCAAAATGAGCTGAAATTTTACATATAATGCTCTAATAGAAATAACTATAAAGGGCTGGAGCGGTGGCTAAGCGGTTACGGCGCTTGCCTGTCATGCGTGAGTATTCAAGTTCAAACCCCCCAGCACCATGTACACAATGAAGTGTAGGAATGTCCGAGGAACAAAAGCCACATGAAAAACGAAATAAAAATTGCTTCTTTCTCTCTCTCACTGTCCCCTTTCTTTCTTTCTTTCTTTTTTTAATTTTTATTCGGTAAATATGGACTAACAACTAGGAGGGGTTCATCGTCAAACAATCAAGAACAAAAGTGTAATGACAGAACAAGCCAATACTGGTGCCAGACCATGGTTTCCCCACTATGGGTTCCTCGTGGTTCCATGTTTCACTTTACTTAAGCCCCAAGTTAACTGGACTTCTCGTGGAAGTCGGAGGTTCCTCTCAGAGTAGATTCCCCCATACTACCTCCCTCTGGTCACCTTGATGTCCTTCTTATTCCCTTCCCCCCTCCCTACTCCCCTCCCTACATCCCCCAGGACCCTAAGCGCAGTTCCCCATGATCAAGTAAGAATTCATGCATGGTGAGGTAATGTCCCCTTTTTCTTTAAAAAAAGAAAACTATAAAAATAAAAAAATAGAACTACAATAATAATAATAATAATAATTCTGAGTACAGATCTAAAGGAATTATCATTGGTATGTAAAAAAAATAGTTGCCCTCCCATTTTTCTTGGCTAATTAAACAATTGAAGTGTATCTGGTTACTCCCCAGAGAAGCTCCACCCAGGGCTTCAAGCTCCTCTCTAGGAGGACAGACCTGGGGACTTATGTTCTCCAGACATCTAAGAGAACTTCTGCCAGGCAGTTCTAAAACCCAAGGCTAGGAAAAGGGGAGTGTGGGATGAGGACATCCACAAGGTAAAGTCTACAGGGGGTCTCAACTCAAGGACACTGTGATAATGTGCCTGCGCCAGGGGAAGACAAAGGGAGGACTGGACACTTAAAAAAAAAAGTTTCATCCAATACTAGGAGGAAAAACTGTGGTAGAGAAAACAGAAAGTTCAGCAAGATTTGCAATGTAGCAGAACAGAATGGGAAGTTTTAGCAGCTTGCAACAAGCTGTGATTTTGAACACTGACATATACCTGCTCTGCTTACTGAGCATGTGAGCATACTATGTTAACCATAGAGGCTTGCAGTGGCTGACAGGAACCTGTAGCAGAAGCAGGAAATAAAAGTGGCAGGGACATAAAAATACCCCTTTGGGCTGTTGCAGTAAAATTCCCTTAGCTATAAGAGCAAAAGTCACTAGGCTGATAACAAGCTGGTAACCCACAGGAGTGTGAAATGCACCTTGCAATAGAATTGAACCAACATCCTTGCCTTGTTGGACCCGAAACTTGCTTACGTATAAAGGTAAAAGTCCAAGCTGGTGCGATCTTGCCCTGGCATGCGCTGAGTACGCGGGTGTGAACGCCAGCACCACCTATACAACTAAGTGTTGGAGCTACGAAATCATGTGAAAAACTAAATAAAAATTGATTCTCTCTTTTCTTTCTCACGCTCTCTCTCTTAAAAAAGTCAAAGTTTGATTGTGATCAGAGCTCAGACTTTGGGAATTTTCCCTCTGGGCCATGACCACTAAGTGTTGCTTCAGATCTGGGTCTTGATCCTCACTTCCAACAAAACTACAAAATACCACATCCGTTTGAAATGTAGAATGGGAAATGAATGGTTGAGTGTCGTGGAGAGGGAAGCTAGTGCTAGGAATGGTGGCACATGCGTGTAACCCCAGCAACTCTGGAGGCTGAGGCAGGAGGTTCATAAGTTCCAGCCCAGTGTCAGCAACTTAGCTAAACCTTCTCTCAAAATAAAAAATAGAAAAATAAAAACGGCTGGGCTGGGCATGTAGCCAGTGGTACATTCAATTCGCGGTACAAAAAAAAAAAAAAAAAAAAAAAAAAAAAAAAAAAAAAAAAAAAAGGAAGTGCGGCCCTAAAGCACACAGCTCCTCTCCTGCAGGAACTCCAGGCCTGGACAGGAGTTGTCCCCTGATGGTCACCCAGTCTTCACCACACAGTCTAGGGAGATGCTGGATACCTACACAGCTGCTGAGATACGGGCTCAGGCATGGACTGAAGCCAACACGCTGGGAGGTGGAGCAGGGAGCCCAGGGCTGAAGCCACCACGCTGGGAAGGGGAGCAGGGCTCCAGAGTCTGGATCCAACGCCCTTGGACCAAGCAGGACATCCAGAGGCTGAAGCCACCGGGGCCGCTCTTCTCCGCCCCGCCTGACCGGCCACTGGGGACTGGGATCTACGCTGCATCAGAGCAGCACTCCGCCTGCGGACTCCAGGTGACTGCGCGGTCCCAGCCACCACGTCCGGTCCCGCCACAGCCAGTCCCGCCGCCACAGCCTCCCTCCGGGCAGCACACTCACCATCTCCGGACCAAGTGCCCGCGGATCCCCCCCGCAAGACCGAGAGCTGCCAGGGCTCCGGCGAGCCGTGGAGTCCACAAACCAAGAAGCGCCAGCGCACGAACGCCGCTCCTCTCCGCCGGGCCGCGGGGACGGCCGCGCGCCAGACCCCGCCCCTCGCGTCTCGGCCTGCCTCCCGAGCGACCTCAGAGGCTTCTGCCGGAAGGGAAGGCGGAGAGGCGGGGTCTGGATGAGTGACAGCAGAGACTTCCGCAGGAAGGGACGGCGGAAGTCTGTTTCAGTACTGAGCTTGGTCCCAGGGGGCGCTCTGCGACTGAGCCGCGTTCCCAGTGTCTTTTGTCCTCCGCACAGGGATTAAGTTGCCCAGCTGCACAAGTTATTATTATGATTTTTCTTTTGAGGTGCTGGGAATTAAATTCAGAGTCTCAGAAACTATTTTAAGGCAAGGTTTCCTCACAGTGGTTGAATTTAGCCCATCTGAAGAGCCCTGACATTTAACTTTGCACATTACATACATACATATATATATGTATATAACACATCATCAAGGTGGAAGAATTTCAGACATTTCAGCTCTCAGCATCATGCTGTCTTTTACGCAGGTTTGCATAACTGTTCCATGTGAAGGATCATGTTTGATGCGGGAGTTTTTAAGATGAGCCTAGAGTCTCTGTTCCCACTGGCAAATGGAGTCTGGGACTACTACAGATTGCAGCAGCCAATTCTAGCATGGGCACCTATTACCAGTTAAAACAGGAAATTTGGGGCTGCATTTTGTGCAGTGATAACACAACCCCAATTAAAATCTAGGTATTGCTGCTGTTGGTATGGAAATTAACCTCCAGAATTCGATGCTGATCTTATGGGTTTCTGTCTCACAACTTTGAAAAATAAACTCCAGAGACTGAAAGAGGAGTAAAAGGACAGGACATGTCATGTAAACAATGACAGCAGACATGCTGCTAGGAACACCAGTACCTGAAAACAAGGCTATGGTTAGGGTTAGGATTAGGGTTATGCTTTAGGGTTTAGGATAAGGGTTGGGGTTAGGGTGAGGGTTAGGGATTAGGGTTAGGGTTAGGGGTTAGGGTTAGGGTTAAGGGTTAGGATTAGGGATAGGGATTAAGGTTAGGATTAGGGGTTGGGTTAGGGGTTAGGGTTAGGGGTTAGGGTTAGGGATTAGAGTTAGGGCTAGGGCAAAGGCTACGGTTAGGGTTATGGTGGGGTAGGATTAGGGTTAAGGTTAAAAGGTTAGGGTTGTTAGGGTTAGTGTTTGGGGTTAGAGGTTAAGGTTTGGTTAGAGTTAGGGTTTAGTTTTGGGGTTAGGTTAGGGTTAGGGTTATATTTAGGATTAGGGTTTAGGGCAAGGTTAGTGTTTAGAGTTAGGTTTAGTGTTAAGGTTAGGGTTAGGGGTTTGGGTTAGGGTTAGTGCTAGGCTTTGGTAAGGGCTATTGTTAGGTTTAGAGTTAGGACTGCAACTAGGGCTTGGGTTAGGGTAGGGTTAGGGTAGGGTTATGGTTAAGGTTATGTTTAGAGGTTAGAGTTAGGGTTAGGGTTAAGTGTTAGACTTAGGGTTAGTTTTAGGGTTGGTGTTAGGGTTAATATTCTCTGGCATTATTAATCTTGTGTATATTCTTCCTCACCTGGTGTTTCACTATCTGAGAAGCAACGAAGTTCATTTGATACTCCTCTTCTTCTTACTAATGCCTTTCATGCTTTCACCCTTTCTTGCCCTCTGTCAACTAGTCTCAGTCTTGAATTCCCCACTCATGCATTGCCTCCATTAGAGTTATCCCTGATAGCATTTAATGCTACTCTTTAATACCCATGACTTAGCAGGAACTCGATAAATTAAATTAGTTTTGCCCATAGAAAGTTTGCACATAGATGACTTAAAAGTTTACCCCTTCAGGGCAGGAGCAATAAATATAGACATTTAAAGAACTAATTTGCCATTCAAGAGCTGAAGACAACTTAAACATTCAAAGAGTTATTAATGTAGAAAAAAAAGATATATCTGTTTTCTTCGAGGGAAAGATAGGAATGTTTTAAAATGACTTCACATAGTAGACAGCCTTTAAGGAAGGAAATGTTCAATCAGTGTATGGACCCATTTCATGTGTGGAAAAATGTGCTCCAAGATACAGGTCCTAAATAGTGACAGTAATGTTGGTAATTCTCAATTATGGACAAGATGCTTAGTGGGTTTTTTCTTAGAAACAATTATGAGGCAAAGAACAGGCATACATGAAAAAGGAAGCCTGGAGAACCGATGCTGATCCTTTTCGTTGTATACTATTATTTTGCCATGACCAATCTATTAATACATAGAGGTTATATACCAGGCACAGTGGCACATGCCTATAATCCCTGTGCTTTGGGAGGTTGAGGCAGGAGGATTACAAGTTCAAGGCCAGCCTCAGCAACTCAGCAACTTAGTGAGGCCCTGAGCAACTTAATGATACCCTGTCTCAAAATGAAAAATAAAAAGGGCTGGGTACATAAGTTTAAGCATCTCTGGGATCAGCTATATGTACAAACACACAGACACACTTCTATACATAAACTATTGCAAAAGGATTGAATTGCTTTGGGAGTAACTTTAAATCAATGTGCAAATTTGACTATGGATAATATGGTTCAACAAAACACCCTGGTTGTATGCCCAAGTTTGGGGCTTCCTGTTGCTATTTCAATGGGATGAGATTATTTATGTATAAATTGTGTCACTTCAATGTCTTACTGAATTCTGTAACCAACATTTCTCTGCCACTGGGAAAATAGTTACCCAATGGATGGTCCTTCTTGTGTGATAATGTAACTTTTACTGCTTTGCCAATAAATTTTTCAAGATCCTCTTTCATTGGAAGAATTGTTCCATTGCTTCCTTTACTGTCAAGTGACCCTCAGCACTCGAGATGTAGCCTTCCCTCAGTCTGTGATGACAATTTACATTTAATGTCATCTACAGCTGTTGCTATATCTGCTGCATTTATTTTGCCTGTTACAGGGCTGGTGGTAGGAATACAAAAGGAAGTAGAAACTGGCATGTGCCACAAGAAAAGTAACTAATCTTACTGCCTCAATTTTAGCAGAAATGAATCAGGAAATGGCAGAGCTATGAACTGCGGTACTACAAAATCATACTTCTATTGATTATTTGTTGTTAAAAGAACATATAGATTGTCAACAATTCTCTGGTATGTGCTGTTTTAACATTACTGATTATTCTTACCACTTGATTCACAACTACAGAAATTACATCATATAATTGATAAAATATCTTACATTCCGTGGCCTAATTAGCTTCCATCATGGTTCAAATGGTTATATCCTATGTTAGGACCTGTGTTGGTTCTCATATGTACATTTTTATGTATGCCTATTGTCTTAACATATATTCAACAATCTGTTAGCCAATTGTTGCTATCACAGCATGCTTATCCTCCATCCAATCATATCAGAAATGTATAAAATAAAAAGGGGCAGATGTAGGATAATATATACAATGGAATAAAAGCAAATCCTCTGAAGGACTAACATATAATGATGAATACATAGTCATGGGATGAAGTTCTCCAGAATGCCTGAAAACTTAGACCTTAACAGGAATGCCTGTGGCTGGTCTAACTCCCATGTGAAGATCACAATATTATACAATAATAGGAGTTCATATTTGGGTGAAGGGAATAAGACATCTGGAGAGAAGAATGATAAAGACATTATATAACCTGAGTTTATGATTAGATGAAGGACATAGACTCTTAGAAGTAGAGATGCAGGACATCTGGTATAGATAGACAATGGTGTTACTCAGACAAAAGCTAATAAACATGGTATTCATTGCCAATATTTAATTGCTTGCTGAACTGTAAACTATCACAACTAAACTGTAAACTATCACCACTAACTTGTGAGCTATCCTAAGAAATAAATAGCTGCACAGAGTGTCACTGGTGCTCTTGTGCAGTCTTGCCCTGTTTTCCTGCCTCAGTTCTTCAGCAATATCTAAGAGGTGATCGTGACCACCTCTCACATCCCAGGCTTTGCTGCCAGCACTGAGAGGCCTCTACCCAGCTTTGGTCTCCCAACTCTGTAGGCCAAGGCAGGCTGCTGGGACCCTTCCAGGAACAGGATATGAGAGAAATAGGAGTTAACAGTAGGACCTTCTGTTGTGTGGGAGATTGTCCCTCTGTGGGCACAGATCACAGAATGCCATTGGGTAGTGGGGGCTGACTGGAGAACTTTGTTGCTGCCCTGAACTGCAATCCAGAGGAGACCCACAGGTAATCTTGTCAGGCACCATGGTGCTCCCTAACCAGCCCTGTCCCCCTCTGGTTGCTGGAGAGAAGTCCAACCTGTGGACAGAAGGGCAGAGCAGCCAGAGAGCCAGATACCCAGGAAACAACAACTAATCAGATGGGTGTTGCCAGTTTGGTGGAAGTCAGGAGCATGTCCACCAGAGATGAAGAATGAAACTGACAAATGCCAAGGTAAGCAGAGTACACAGATTTTATTTTAAGAAAATTATAGAAAGCAAAGCAAAAGCAAAAAAGTAGACCTCCTCCAGAATGGGGGAAAGGGACAGAGATAAAGAGTAGATGGGACTCAACACTTTTATAGTTTTATAACCATTGTTTTCCCTCCCCAAGACCTAGGAGTGTGGTTGTGAAATCCTGGCTATATCTAGTCTATGGCCAGTGCCTGGGATCATCTGTATTGGCAGAAGGAATGCAGTACCTTTGCTAGAAGAAGGGAGTGTCTGCTTTGGGGAATGTCAAGTTGACATGCACATGTGTTCATTAGAAGTGGCAGACACGAGCTGGAGCTGGAGCTCTTGTAATTACGGCACTTGCCCAGCATGCGCAAGAATATGGGATTGAACTCCAGCATCCATGTACACAACTAAGTGTCAGAGCAACGAAAGCCATGTGAAAAACTCAATAAAAATTGATTCTCTCTGTCTCTCCCTCTCTCACTGTCCTTCTTTCTTAAAAAAAAAAAGCTGGGGAGGGGGGCTGGGGCAGTGGCTCAGCGGTTACGGCGCTTGCCTGGCATGTACAAGTATGCAAGTTCAAACCCCAGCACCACGTACCCAACAAATTCTCAGATCAACAAAGGTCACATGAAAAACTAAATAAAATTATTTCTGTCTCTTTCTCTCCCTGTCCCTCTCTCTCTCTCTCTAAAAAAAAAAAAAAGTAGAGACTCTTTGTCCTCTTAAAAAGCATTGGTTTCCTCTTGATTTCCCCAAAATTCCAACTACACTGTTTCACCTGTTTCAAGGATACACAAGGTCCCCTTCAGAGACACCTGGGGTGGGGTAGAAAAGGTGCTTTATCCCATCAAGGTCCAGGAAAGGTGTCCTGGATGTTGGCAGGGCAGGTCAGCGCAGTCCTTCACTTACTGCAGGTACGTCCATCATCACTTTTTCACTGTGGTCCTGCTCTTTACTCACCTGCAGATGGAGTGATGATCCCAAATGCAGAGTTCTGAAGAGCTTTTGTGAGTGAGGATGCTAGTTGAGTCCTGCAGCCTCACTGCCAGGAGTCAGGCCACTCCTCTGCTCTCCCCAGGAGGCTGTTGGAGTGTCTCCCTCTGCAGACTCCCTCCTTTCCCTTCTCCTTTCTTACAGCCACCAGTAGCTTCCACAAGGAGCAGGCAGAAGTTGAGTAGCCCCCCACACTGGAGGGGTTAAGGGATCCAACTGGGAATCCTGGGGCACAGTCACCATTTGGAAAATCTCACATGGATTTATTTGAGTTTATCTTTGGAGTAGTTTATTGAACCTCTTGAATTTGTGCTCATTGTTGAATCCATGTCCTCGCACATGCCATGCAATTGCCGTAACTGCTGAGCCACCACTCCAGCCCCCTTAGTTCAACTTTCTGAGGATTGTTTCGCTCAGTACAGAATTACTGTCTACCTCTGTTAGTGCACATTTATAGGCACTTGAGGCTCCGATATCAGTCTGTCTTCCTAGGTCCTTCAGGGCCTTCCCAAGAATCTGACTCATAGTTATCTATCTGTAGAGTCACAGAACATGTCTTAGTGGTATTGTGTGTCTTAGTTGATGCAAGGGGATTTTTGCTAGGTTCATTCCACCTTTGCATTCCTGTAGTAACTCCAGGTCATTTCTTTTTATAGACCCAGGTGAGTAAGGAAGCACATGGGGATGAGGGATTACTGATTGTACTCACCTCCTGAACCTTGAGTGAATTTCTTCTGAGGGGGATAAACATATCCTTCAATTTCCCATAATGATTTCCACTGAACTAAATCACACATGGCAGCTTTTTGACAGGCCAGGTCCCATTGCCCTCTTACATAAACATGTGATAGGCCCTTTAGACATTGCCAACGAATTGACTGAAACATTAGAGCAAACAAATGCAACTCACCAAGCTAACTTTCTTGTGCCTTGTTCAGAGTGGTAGCTTTTGAATAATGCTTTTTTGGTTAGGAGCTGACACAAACTAAGCAGCTTTTGGTTAGTCATGGCTTTCTTGACCTCCTTGCCCTCCCAAGTAGTATTCTCTAAACAGCATGAGTGCTTCTGCATAAACGATATACATGTTATTTTGGAACTCTTCTGAGCACTTATATCCCCACTGCAGAGTTCCATGATGGACACTTATACACTCAGAGAATTTCAAGTTTCAGTGTTATTTTATGTGTTCAGTCATAGCAGTCACTTCAGTTAATGTCCAATAGCAAATTAACAATGACACTTAATTAGAAATTCTCTCACCCCAAATCCCATTCATCACTTGGAGATGCTTTCAGGATTTTTGACATGTTCCAGTATATGCTATACACAATGTTTTGGCACAGAGCATTTGCAACTACCAATACTACTGTTTGATTTTTTTGGGGAGGGGTCTAAGAAGTCTTATTGGTTTCCATTTAAGAGGCCAAATTAATATGGTATGATGGACAGATTGACAGGCTTTTTTTCTGCTTTTACAGTACTAAGTGGGAAAAGCAGTCCTCAATCAAGCACATTGTCCATTCTCATAATCCAGTTAGTATAGAGATCCCACTAATAAGGGAGGGGTTCTCAGGAATTAATTACCCCTTTAAAATGTGGAATCCAGTAATGCCACTTGTACAGCTTAGTTCATCTCTTGCAATATTGTGTGGTCTATTCTGGGTGGATCTCTTTTCATCTGATAAAAACTTCATGGTATAATTTAATTTGCTGATATTTGAAATAACTTTCTGAAAATTTAACTTGGAGTGCATCTAATCTATAGATCAACGTAAGAAAACTGATATATTGACAATATTGAGTCCTCCTTTTCATGAATATAGAATATTTCTCTATGTAGCTATTGAATTTTCCTGTTCCAACAGGAAATACCAGAGAAAACTCTTCTTGAGATTATAGCAGTTGAAGAAATTCCAAGCAACATTTTCCCTGGTCAGATAGTGAATATCTGTCAGGGGGCCCTGAGAAGCAGGGCACAGCAGAACTTATTCACTTGGTTTTTTTCTTATCTGTTTTCCCCATGACAATACCTGAAAATACCTGTTGTATATGAGCACCCTCACACATACAACCACACTTTTTTTTTCAAAGAAAGAGGGACAGTGAGAGATAGAGAAAGAGACAATCAATTTTATGTAGTTTTTCATGTAGCTTTCATTGCTCCTTGTGTATGTGGTGCTGGGGTTTGAATACACATGCGTGTGCATGCCAGGCAAGCACCATAACTGCTGAGCCACCAGTTCAGTCTCACAACGACACTTTTTTGCTGAATACTTTCTTACATTTATCCAAAATCTGATTCCTACATTTATTATACTTTTTCTTTTGTTTTCTCATTATTCTTATTTTCCTACATTCTGAAAGACTGTTTTATCAGACATTTTCACATGTTTATATTTCAACACATCTAATAGAGTTATTTTTAATGTTGATAATTTTTAAA
Organism: Aplodontia rufa; assembly: GCA_004027875.1. Taxonomy (NCBI): domain Eukaryota; kingdom Metazoa; phylum Chordata; class Mammalia; order Rodentia; family Aplodontiidae; genus Aplodontia; species Aplodontia rufa. Next base: position 1,880 of record PVKS010010063.1, on the reverse strand, counting down.
TTTTTATATATATTACAAGTGATAAAAATACTACCTCTCTTTTGTTCTTTTATGTTCTGGTAAGAGAGAAAAAATAAAATTATAAGCATTAAGTAGATGGATAAAAATTATGCAGAATATATAACCAGAGAGACAAAATAGAACGCGAAAATTTGTCATGGACTGTCAGGGAAGACAGTTTTGGAGGGATTTTTTTCAAGTTTGGCATAGAATTTTAAATATTCTATCTTAGATGTTGCTATGTCATACACAGGTAAATATAAAATAGAAATTTGAGAGTAAACATTATTGGAACTAAAAATGTAAAAACAGGTAGTTTAAACCTTGTAATTATGTTCAAGTTGACACATGACATCACTTAGGGATTTCACAAGGAAATGAGAAAAAAAATCTCTTCCAGGAGTAATCCCTACATACCTTAACATCAGAAATCATGCAGATGAGGAAGATTTGTATTTAGCAGTATGAAAAATGTTGGCTCTGCATTCAGGAGGAAAACAAAGAGATTCCTGGACCAAAGATAAAGTGAACCAAAGTTTTTATGTTGAAAGACTCAGAACTTTGCTTAGCAGTTAATTTTGCAGTCCACATTTTTTCCTTGTGGAAAATCATTCTAAAGCAACATAGAATGAATAAGGTGCAAACGATCTCTTTTCATATGAAATCAGGATATATCTGAAAGCCCAATATGCAAAATAAAATCTTCAAAAACAGTAGTTTGTCAAGCAGTGACAAGTGAATGACTGTTGTCCTCAAAGAGCCTGAAATGAAGGTGAGCAGAGCCTCAATCAAAGAACTAAATTACATCAGCAGAGGGAGGAAGTTCAGGTTATGAACTGAAATTTATATGACATTTGTGGTTCTGAGTAGCAAAGTAAATTACTGTATACATTTTCTGCAAGCTCTGTCTAATGCTGGGAAAAGGCTATTTCATAGTTTAAAAAAATTATAGATGCCTATATCCATTACCCAAGAAAAAATAAAAATGAGAAAACTACATACAGTTCCCATCCATAAGCCATATTTCTATTTAATGGACGAAAAATAATAGTCCACTCCTACACTTCTCATCAGATAATTCAGGAAAACCTTATCATCTTCAAAGAGAAATGAGAAAAAATACTTGCATGAGAACTTTACGGTTGTTACAAGAATAAAATAGACAAAAATAATGGAAAAGAGATGGCAGATGATAAGCATATAAATGAAAATTACAACTAACCAGTGGGTGAATAATTTATCAGATATTTCTTCAGGAATAAAAAAGAGTTAAAGAAACTAAAATATTACTTAATGTTAGGAAATGATTCATGGGGAAAACATACTTCTAAAACCAATGCTAATTATTCATTTTTAGTAAACCTTATTTGACCTGGATCAGACTAAAGTACTCACATATAAGTATTTAATAGTAAATGCTTATATCTGTCTTTTTTGGCATATTTTTTGAACAACCATACAAGTTTTTAAAAAATAATATAAAATGTGTATAGATTCTAGATATTACAATTACCCCCAGGAGTGCCCCCCCAATTACTCACCCTTATCCCTCTGAGATAGAAAAAGTTAGGCAGTCAGAGTAGATAGAATGTTTGAGTCGGTCTGGAGGAGACTGGTTTCACTTTTGACATTCCCTTTGATATGTCAATGAGGCCAAAAGGCAAACACTCCCTGCTGCTAAAGGAGGAACCACTTCCTTCCCTGGCCCCTAAATGCAAAGGCAAGGACATAACCCCTAAGTGCAAAGGCAGGGAGATAAGGACCAAATGAAGAAAGATACCATATATAAGAGACAAACTCAACCCCAGTATGAGCCCTTTGCTCCCTTCCCCACCTGAGGGAAGTCTGCCCTGTTCTCTCTCTTCTTAAATAAACTCTGT
>PVKS010010062.1:0-61523 GCA_004027875.1 Aplodontia rufa | reverse complement strand
GTTATTTGTCCTAACTTTTACATTGAAGTAGAACTTTATAAGTGGTTAATGACTTGCATGCTATGTGTGTAATATTCCAGTAAATCTATAGAAACTCTTCCATCAATTGGTACTATGAGACTTTCCATTTTATGGAAGAGTTATCTAAGCTTTTAAGTTCTTTATTTTCAAACACTATGAAAATGTAGGATTTGAATTTAAACTTCTTGAATTAAGTGTCTGAGATCTTTTTTGTACCAACTTTTGTTTTTTTTCCAAAGTACTTAAATCATTTGTAATTTTAGCATTCTTAACATTCATATGCAGATATATCCTTTCTCTTTATAACAATTTTTAATAAATTCCGATATTTATTTTACCTGGTTCTATTCCCAACAGTTTGCATAAATTTGCAAACAAGGAAACATGCCTTAATGTATTAAAAACAGCAAGGTTTTATAGAGTGACAGAAGACAAAACTTCAGTAAAATGCATGTTAAAACACTACTCTTTAGATATACTATAATTAAGACATTTCAAGCATTAACATGTATTAGTATTTTATAAAATAAAATATGAAGACCTAAATAAACATTCCTATAGCTACCTTTATCTGGATTATAGAAAAATCAATCTGAAGCATTTTTCTTTGAAGGGCATAAGCAGTGTTTTAAATTAGCTGATATTAAAACTTATCATTAATATTTCTGATCTTTATAGTAGCTTTCCTCTAACTTTCTTGGGTACATTTGATTAATTTTGAAACTGCTTAGCTTTATTAATCAGATATTAACTTTCCCTATACCCATATATGCTCATTCACATAGTAAGTGAAATGAAGGTACACTTACATAATATAGTAATTTTGATACTGATGACATATATTAATGCATGCAAAATGTCAAAGATACAACTTGAATCTGCTATGAGAATATAATGGAGAAAAGCAGCCACACGGTGGTATTTTGACCACCATTCATATGTAAATATGGTATTCTGGGCATCATCTCTTCCAGGAGATTCTGATTTTTTTTTAAGAGCCAGAAAATAAGTATTGTGCCAATTTTAAATTGATTATCAGATTCATATCCACTCTTATTGCCTACTATACAATAATGGAGATAGTTTTATAAATATTTCTCCTTTGCGCACAAGCATGTTTTTAAGACTCATTAGCAGAAGATAATTAGAGGGACACTAGAGGAATAAGGGTTTCCTTCTGGTCCCAATGTGCTCCTCTCACCAGGTGCCTAAAATGTTCACTTTCTCCAGTACTTGGCTCTATAGCACAAGGTGACCAGTAGTAACCTATCAGCAGCTTCACCTGGCACTCTTTATGGCAGCATTGCAACAAGGTCACACATAGAGCACTTTTTATGGACTGTGGCTTCCAATGTCCCTTTGATTGTTGTGCATTGAGTACCAAGTTCCATCTCCTAGAGGATGGCTTTTTCCATTACCCTTTCAGGTGGCCTAGTGGAGTGTTACCAATGAGGCACCTATGGTAGATGGTTTCCCCAGGCTGAATATGCATAGGAGTGATGCTCATTTGGACCTTCCCTATGGGTGGTTTCCTTTGGAATCTCAGGGGGCGGTTTCTAGCAAATTTTGTTGGTCAGCATCCGGTGATTTTTCCACCATCCAGGAAGTCATGTCTATGTCTTCTTAAATGAAGTCTGGATGTCAGCCTTGCAAGCGGTGGGGCTCTCGATGCAATGGTGCTCCTTACACTTGTTATTCCTATATTCTTCAGGGTGCCCTTTAGTAATTATACCCATCCTTCATTATCCAAATAGTTTAATATCTGCTAATTATATATATTAAGATTTTCATATTCAAATTACTGTGCCATTTATATATCCTGATGGATCTCAGACTACTACATCAAATGTAAAATAAGATTGTATCTAAGGGTCCAGACACAACAATTCAAGATAATACAATATGTAGCCACTTTATGACATGAGAGAAATAGCAAATATTGCACCAGGGGATGAAAGTGTTTGTGAAATGTTTCACAGACATTGCATTGGATCTCCAAGGACAAAGAGAAAATTTTCAGATAAGGAAGAACAGGGATAGCTTTCTGGAATGGCTTTAACAAAGGAAATCTCCTTATGCTGTTAAGTAATCAATGAGTAGGAACAGTGGTTGGCAGGACAAATGTAGAAGATTAATTAGGCTAGAAATAGAGGGTAGAATCACTTACAAAGAATCCTTCAATGTGATATTAAGGAATATACACGCCACATAGAAACTGGTGAATTAAACAGGTTTTCACCTAAGAATGTCTGTTTCCTTTAGAAATAAAGTTTCATGCTAGCTACTTTGTCTTGGAAGCATGACATATTAGATGCCTTTGCCTGCTCCTTAAAATCATATGCTCAGATCTTTAAAGTATGTGCATGTTCGCATGTGTATGCGTGTGTCCATTATAAGGAAAAACTAAGAAATCAGTGTCATTTACATTGATATAAATATGTATTCAAAATCAGAATAATATCTAAATGAATTTGTCAAAGATGCTAGATATTAAAACATTATTTATATTGTAAATATCAAAGTTCTTGTGTTTTTTCTAAATACAAGAAATGGTTGGTATTATAAACTGAATGTGTCCCTTCCAAATGCACATGTCGAAATAGAATCCTCTAAGTAATGGTATTTGGAAGTGGGCATTGTGGGAGAAAATTAGGGCATGATGGTAAAGCACTCTTAGTAGATTTAGTGTCCTTTTAAGAAGAGGCCAAAGAGCTCATGCTTCCTCTGTCTCTGCAAGGATACTAGAAGTCATTTGTCTACACCCAGGAAGAACATCCTCACCAGGGTCTTACCATGCTCATACCCTGAACTTGGACTTAAAGCCTCAAGAATTGTGACAAATATATGTCCATCGTTTAAGCCACCTAGGCTATGGTAATTTGTGATAGCAGCCTGTGTTGACTAACCTAGTGAGGGACCAGGAGAGGTATTGTTATCAAATTTCCTTCATAAGTCCATACTTTAATCATCAGTTATAGTTTAAGAAGTACAGGGCACAAGAGTGATATTTCAAGAAGTAGTCTAATGAAAAGCTTAAGCTGAAGACATAAACACAGGTCTAAGAAGATCCCCCACCTCTCTGCTGCCAAACAAAAGTACTTTAGTCAAATACCTAGAGAAACAGAGTTTAGTCCTGGAAATTATCAAAGTCAACAATGACATAAAATGGATATTCCATGGGAATTTAGATAATGCTTTCTTTTCCCATTTTGTTAAGTTCTCAGTGAGGCTGAACTGTCAGACACATGTCAAATAGAAGGGAACTTCAAGCAACACCTTCAAAAAGTAGCAAATTAAGTATATGTCAGCAAGTTGTTGGACTGAATGGGAATGTCAAACATGCCAGAATCACAGACACTTTCCATATCAGGTTGCAAGATTATTTATAAAGAGTTGTGTACCTGCACAGAATAAATCAAGTTTTCATCCCTTAGATGTTAGCAATCTTATCATCACTATATATAATTTCACTTGGATCTGATAACAAAAATCACTTTATACAATTACAACATTAAAGATGTTATGTTGAATAGATGCTTTGTATTGCAATATTTCCTTTAAAAGAATTGTAGAATGCTATAACTATTACGGACATGATTAAATTTTACATTCATTATTTTATCCTTTTATTCTAACTTCTTAATCCAAATACTTTCTCATTTTCTCAGGAAATACAGTTTATTTCATACAAACCATACTTCTTCCATGGAATTTTTTATTAAATGTCTCATTGTTTATGATTTATTTGATATGACATACCTTTCAACTACTGAAGGATGTTTTCATAATCTACATTACAACAGTAAATCAGACTGACTTGCTTTACCTGTCTAAAGTGATATGAATTCCATTGATCAGGGATGATCATTTCCCTTTTTTGGGGAAATTGCTGATTTTCATATGTTAAAGACATATTCATCTAAAAAATCATCCTACATTATCAGATATTGCTAAAAATAATTTCCATTAAAGTTCATATGGAGACTGCACTAACGTTCCAAGGTAAAGGCTTGCTGGCATATGTAAATTATTCTGAATTACTTTTAAAAAATTTTTTTTGTGGTGCTAGGGATTGAACTCAGGGTCTCAAGCATGTTCTGTCACTAAGCCATATCCTGAGCCCTGGCACATGTAATTTTTAACATATAAAATATTGTAGGTAGCAAACAATGGGAGTTTACTTACCTGAAATGCCTATTTTCAGAACATGAAAATTTGGCAAATGATGATTATTTGTGTTTCCTCTAAAACGATTAAGTGTGAACGTCTCTAATTGCAGAAAAAGGTTTAAAATGTACCTATATTAAACTATTTTTCATTTCAATTATTTGCTTAAATATTCATATTTTTAATAATTTTATTGATCACTTGTTCAATGATGCTAGCATTATTAAAAATTTCTTCTACATAAATGTAATAGTTCTTTTTGGTCAGTGGTTCATATCCTATGCACTATAGCATTATATTACAAATTTTTCTTACTTATTGATATGGAGTCAGGGAAAATCATAGAGGTAAAATTTCCTATTTCATTTTTCAACCATGTCAATAATCCTGGACCTCTAGAGAAAAATAGGAAAGTAATAAATTTTATTTTTTTAGAAATACCTATATATTTGGCATCATTTAGATAAATTTGGGTGTTTAATGATTCTATGTTTATTTTAGTCTTTCTCAGCATATTAGTATTAAAAGACAATTATACAAATAATCTATCTTCCCCTACATCATGCTGATACACATGCTAAGTATATGAAACACAAACAAGAAGAGCAGAAGCAATTTTATTTTAAATTAATGTATATATTACTTTTCCTTTTAATAATGAAATATATAGTAACTGAGATTATCCTTTTCAAATATATGTATACTAGCTAGAAAAAAGGAATTAGGTAATTATATTTGTTTTATTAACAATTTAAAAGGACATTTATTGAAGAAATCTATATTAATAGAAAATATTACTTTTTGGTGTGTCAAGGTTTCCAGAAATAGGTATTAAAAAGTGGCTGAAACTTAAGATTAAGTGCACTTTCATTTATCCTATACATTACATCAGCTGAACTAGAAAGTCTTGATCCCTGTTCAAGACAAAGTCCTAAGTATATCTACTCAAATGTAAACTTTCAGTCTGAAACGTGAGCAGTTACTACTGTGCTTCCAACTACTTTTCTTACTATAGGAGGAATTCATATGGCTTCTATGAATCAGATTTGCAAAACATCTTGTACAATCGCCTCCTGAATTTCAAAGTTTAAGGGATACAAATAACACTCCCAATGTGGAAAATAACAAAATGCCATTTGTAGATTTACAATTTTTTTTTATTCTGGAGTGTGCAGTGATTCATGAAAATAAAAATATCTAGTTGTGGTTAAGAAAAAAGTGCTCATAAATTTAAAGCATAACTTCCTTTAAATTTGCAAAAGGGTATCTCCTAAAAATATTTAGTTCCATCAGATTACAAGAATAATGTATGAATTAATACATTTTCAAAAAATTATAAACCCTTTCAGAGTTATAAAAGTGGCATTCAAATATCATTATTAAAACATGTTGGATTTAATAAGGAACATAATAATTATTCAGTTATAAAAAATACAAAGTAAATTAAATTTGATCAGATTATATTAAAATTTGATTAAACTATGTTTTGTGCTGAAGAATTATCAGTATAATTCTCATTTTCTATCAGATAAAATGCAGTATGTTTTATTTGAAGAGGAAAAATGAGCAGAATCAATATTTATTGAACATGTAGGGTGTTTTGGGTCAGGAACTTACAGGCATTGTTAAGTTTATACTTTACCACACCTAGACATATAAACTACACAGTTGTATATGTAAGAAACAGAGGGGCTGGAGAGGTGGTTCAGGGTTGAGCACTTGCCTGGCAAGTGTGAGGATCTGGTTCAAACTCCAGAACCATGTACAATTAAGAGTCAGAAAAACAAAAATCTTAAAAAAAGAAAAAAGAAAGAAAGAAAGAACTGAAGGAAAAAGAAATGTGACTACAGTAACAAATAGCAGGGCTGGGATATGGGAAGGCAGAACACAAAATTAAAAGATTAGAAATTTTTCTTCTTATCTACGATTTCCAAGTGTAAATCAAAAGGGCAATAGAGGAACTTGAAGACAAAAATTACTGTTTTGGGGCAACTCTCTGAGGAGCTGTCCCAGCTATGTGAGCTTTGTTTCACTTTGTTTTTATAAATTCTTATACTTTGCTCTCACCTTCTGTTTCCGTGAATCTCATTCTTCAGGTGAATGAGACAAAGAATCTACCTAACTCCAAGATCCATTACATTTTGGAGTACTCAGCCAGGATTCTCCAAAGGCATGATCCCTGCCCTATATTCACCTCATTCAGTCACCTTCCAACTGCCACCACGGACCTCTGGACTGCCCTGATGAACAAGCTGCCCAGGGTCTATTTGGCTCCATGGAGATACAACCTACCATGAAAGTACTGCCTGACTTCTACAGGGGACCATCAGATTGACTGCCTCACCCAGCACCCCCAACCAGCCTGAAGAAGCTGTCCCTAACAGCAGTTAGGCTTGCCTTTTTCAGGTTGGGGAATGAGAATGAGATCAGGAGGGAGAAATAAGGTCAAGAAGAGAGAAAAGAGGCCCAGGTGACTTCTGTGATCTGACAAACGCAAAACATAAACTGTTGCTGAGGAGCTTGAATAATTTCTTACCAAAACTGGGGCATGCATGTCATGGACCTCTCAGCTTCTCCAGAAAAAAAAAAAAAAAAGGAAATAAAGCATGATCATCAACATCTTGATTGGATAGAGGGCCACATGGATGTCTTCTGGACACTGGGGATCTTACCTGGGCTAGAGGCTGTCTTCCTCTAATCAGTAGCCAATGAATTTAAAGGTCACCTCCAACTGTACCATATAAACCCTTAGACAGCTCACCATCAACTCTCTTGTGACCCCTCCCAGCTGCGGGAGCTTTGTTTCACTTTGCTTTAATAAATTTGTTCTCAAAAAAAAAAAAAAAAACCAACAAAACAAGACACTAGTTTGTTTTTCTTGCAGTCCTGTGGACTGAAGCCAACACCTGGCCCATGCTAAGCAAGTGTTGTATTACCAAATTACATCCCCAACCCTTTTACTTTTATTTTGAGGTTGCTCCAGCTGGCCTTGAACGCTTGAGTCTCCTGCTTCAGCCTCCTAGGTGTCTGGGATTACAAGAGTGTGATATATGGTTTTATTACTTTTAGGCTTGGTTTAAAGTTATTTTGTTGGGTAAAATGGAATTGAATTGTCCTGTCAGTCTTTCACTAATAATATGATAATCTTCAGAAGAACCATGCATTTCATTCCACATTACCACTAAAATAAATTTGCTTCTTTTTGATTTTTATCTTTATTGTAAAAATAAAACTGATTCCTGATTAATGCAGACACTCTGAAAGCACTAAAGTGTTAATAAGAAAATAAAAACTCTTCCTATTTCCATCATCCAAATAACCACTATTATTTGCATCATTACTAGCTTAACTTCCTTCATAATTTCATCATTCCTGTGCCTGTATCAAGTAGTCTAAAAGAACATATAGACCTATGAGGACATATGCCATTTTAATTATACATTATTTTTAATGTCAACATGAAACATTACTAGTTTTAGTACTTTTAAGTTACTCTATCATAAATATTTTCCTATTTCATTACATATTCTTTTAAAAACAAATACATTTACATATTAATCATAGGCAGCAATAAGTCCTAGTTTCTTTAATTATTCTCTATTTTTTAGTATTTATGTTTTTCTAATTTTTGATTACTGAAGGTTATGAACATCTTTATATATTACCATCTATACACATTTTGGTTATAATTGACATAGTTACAGTATACAAAAGATTAAATAAATTAAAAAATTTCCAGTGTTTGGTCGTAGTTCCCCTGAGACTCAATTACACATCTTTCCCTCTCCTTTGAAACAAAGATAAGTTCAAAACAATATTCAATTTCATACTATTTCTAAAATATCTTGAGATCAATCCAAATTTATACTCCATCTATTTTTTTCATATTTTTATTTAAAGAGAAAGTGATAGAGAAGGAATAAATTTTATTTAGTTTTTCATCTGGTTTTTATTGCTCCAACACTTCCTTGTACATGTGGTGCTGGAGTACAAGCCTGTGTTTTGCACGTGCCAGGAAAGTGCCATAAATGCTGAGCTACTGCTCCAAACCCTTACTCCATCTTTTGTCAAATAAAATCTCATTCCCCAATATTTCATTCTATCCAATTAAGGATATCAGTTTCTTGGTGTTGGCCAATGTGGGAATAAAATAGAAAACAATTTTAAAATTGTTTGTTTCTGTTAGCATGTTTGTGTTTTGCTGGGTTGGAGTAGCTACAGATTTCATATTCTGTAACCTCAAAAGAATAGTGTTCACAGATTAGACATGAGATTAAATCTGAATCTTCATATTTAATTTCCAGGGTGTTGATCCTTCAATTTTGTTCATTAGCTCTCTGGCCATGTTCATATGTTTATACTCCATAAATATAAATCAATAAGGAAATAATGAATTTTTTTGACTTTAAAGTGTCTTTCGAATAAAAATTCTCTGATATAATAAAATCACTTCCTTTTCATAGATCTTTTTTATCAACTAAAGCTGTTTATTTCTATACTAAAATTAGTCTGGCAAAATGACTAAGCAGCATTAATTTGATCTTATAGCCAAATAACAGGCCCTGATTAGACATTATAACTTATTGGTGAAAATTAAAAAAATGATATTTTTGTTAGTTTCCTATTGATTCTGTAACAAATTATTACAAATTCAGTGCTTTAAAACAACATATTACAGTTTGATATGCAGAGAATATGGATCTTATGGGACTACACTGAAGATTTCTGCAGGGCTGTGAACTTTCTGGAGGCTAGAGTGGGAATGGCTTCCTTGTTTTTTTGAGCATCTAGTAGCCACATACATTCCTTGGCTCAATGGCCTCTTCGTTCCTCTTCAAATTCACCTTCAAATGTCTGTCTTTTATTAAGGACCCCTGTCTTTATGCTACGCCCCCTAGAAAATCTGTCCTTCTTAAGAAGGACATTTGTCCTTCTTAATTTATTTACATCGGCACATTTTTTTTGGTATGCAAGATAACATATTCAAGGTTTCAGGAATTAAGGATGCAGACACATTGGAGGGGGGCCATTATTCTGCCTACTGCAATATAGAATATAGCTCACTTTAAGCCTCTATCCATGCAACACACACACACACACACACACACACACACACACACACACACACATTTCCTAAACATTTAAAGTATAAAGCATAGAACCTATGTCTACTCTAAAAGGGAACTTGAAGTTGACAATGATATTTTCCCATGCTGATTTTTTTGCCTGTCATTTTATTTTGTGGCATATCTTATTATGCCAGTCAGTTTTTGTTATTGTGACCAAAAGACCTGAGAAGTTGGAGGAGGGAAGGTTTATTTTGGCTCATGGTTTCAGAGGTTCAGTCCAAGGCAGGCTGGCTCCAAGGCAGGAATATCATGCTGAAAAAGTCTGGCAGAAGAAAACTGTTCAGCTTATGGCAGGTGGCAGAGGTGAAGGGGAGACACCTGTGCCAGGAGCAAGATACAGTCAAAAGGGCAATCCCCCAGTGACCTACTTCCTCCAACCATGTCCTAAACACCTACAGGTTCCACCTCCTCCAAGTGATCCACTGAAATTACTAATCCATCAAATAGTTTTATCTCCTGAGGAGGTCAGAGCCTTCATGATTCAATAGAGCCTTCCAAAAAGTGTCATATTTGCACATTGTTGAACTGCGGACCAAATATTCAATACATGAGCATTTGGGGGAAATTCCAGATCTGAACCATAATATTTATCAATGCCTGCTTTCATTTACAATTTTAAGATTTATTTTTATATATTATCAGTTGCCCAATACCTTATAACTATTTTTTATACTATATTGTGGTTTGAATGTGTATTAATGTGTACTAAATTTTCACATACTATCTATTTGAGAAGTAGTCCAGTTACAACTATTGATCATCTCTGCTAAAGTTTTTCCTTTTCTTGTTCTGACACAGATTTTTGCACATCATATTTAAAAATATTCATCATATCCATCACTGAAAAAAAAACACACTAAAAATATATGGACACTGACATAACCAACATTTATGTTATCTAAATAGTTCTTTCCTTTATGGGTCCCCTGAAAATTAAGTTAAAAAGTATGTGTCATCTGTGTGCATACTATATAGATAATCCATAAAGAATTAGGTAAGAAAATCCTTTTCCATTCAAATAGCATTTTTATAACAGCTGTCAAAACTGTTCCCATCCCTGAACTTTTGCTCATCTTTTCTTCTTTCCTGAATTGACTAAATTTTGTTCTCTGCCTGTCAGAACATAATACATCCCTCCATTTCAATGATAAAAATGACTTCCTTCGTTTGAACTAATCATTGAATGTACACTTTGCTTTCCTGTCTTCAAATTGTGAAACATACTAATATATAATTCTGAAATGTCAAATACAATTGGAAATAGTTATACTATTTTATTTATTTTGTACTAAATATGATTTTGCAATATAAAATGCAGAGTAATCATTTTTATTATTAATGTCTTAGGCTGGATTGAATGCATATATATGTTTGTATATATATATATATGTATACTTACACACTCATATAACTTTTGATCTTAATATTATACTTAGTGCTAAAGATAAATTATACATAGGATATATTACATAATGTAAAGGAAAAGATATATAGCCACATAATGAACATATACATAAAAAGACAATGTAATGAAACAAGATAAGACTAGAAAATGTGTCAGCAGAAGAGTTTATGGGGTATCAAAAAGTACACTTCACTAAGTTTTGAAACAATACTTGAAAATAATCTTCTTATTGCCTTTACTTTATTTAATATAATCCCTTAAATTATACAGCAGGAACAACATGACCAGCAAGTTTCCAGTGCCCATATATTAGAAAAAATTTGTGTAGGAGAAACATTTCTGGTCCTTTTAAAAAACTATTTCGTAAAAAGTTTAATCTTAAATCATTCTTTAATTTCATATAGAGTGAATTGAGTCTCATAAGATGATGAAAATGTAATTTGTTTTTATTTCTGTGTGTATGAGCTTGTACGTATGTGAAGATGGATTTAGAGTCTGAGTACTTCCTAATAAATTTAATACAAACATGTTATATAACAAAGATAAATGAAAACCGCTAATTGCCAGGCACTGTGGTGGACACCTGCAATCCTAGCTGCTCAGGAGGCTGAGGCAGGAGGATTGTAAATTCAAAGCCAGTCTCAGCAACTTAGTGAGCTCCTAAGCAACTTTGAGGGTTTCTGTGCCAAAATAAAAAGGGCTGGGGATGTGGCTCGATGGTTAAGTGTCCCTGGGTTCAATCCCTGCTACCAAAAAGAAATAAATAAATGAACAAATAAATAAATCCACTAAATCACAGTAGATAGGAGTGAAAAATACAACCATTTGCCAGAAAAAAAAAGTTCCAGAAAATTTGGAATTCAGGGAATTTTATGTGAATATGGATATGAGACAAGATGAATGCAAAATATTGCTTCATGGATTGTGTGATGCCAAGAAGGAAATAGTAGAGTAGGGAGAATCCCAAATATGATGTATGGAATTGAAAAGGAAAACTATAAAGAGAATTTGAACACTTAGAAAAGAGGACCAAAAGAAAAAAAAATCACATATTGACACACTGTGAGATCAATAAGAGGAAATTACCTTCTTTGAAATACCAGATAATTGGATTTTGAGGGATTGAGAGAACATTAGAGGATCAAAATTCAGTTTCCCAAACTCTGCTTTCAAATTCATTTCTTTAGTACATATTTATTTTTTTTAATCTCTAAGAGAAGGATGTTGCATTTCCCAAATGTATTTAACCACAGTTTGCTTTGTTTTAGTGACTCCTACCAATGGCCAAAAGGACAGCTTTGGTGCCAGGGACAATGAAAAATGCCAATTTAATCAATTTGATTTATATTTAAAATTTTTGTATGAAGGAGGTAGTGAGCCCATAGAGATAAAAAGACTTGCTGAAAATCACACAGCAATTTGGTAAGAAAGGAATGATAACATACTTTACACAGAGCTGTTAAACATAAGCAAATTTCCTAATATCTTTGTTTCTCAGTTTCATCATGTAGAAATAGGGATAATAATATTAGTTGCTGCCTCATAGACTTATTTTAAGGGTACTTTAGTTAATATATCCAAAGCTTAGAATAGCTTTCTCACATAATAAGATCACAGTAAATGTTAGCTAGTTTAAGTACTAGGGATAGAGTATAGGCAAGAAGAAATAACCAAATAAAGTTGGGTAATATGAACTCTTATTCCCATCAACTTTCCTTTTTAAATTCTAAGGACTGACCTAGTAATAATAAAGCCAAAACTGCTATTAAGTCATTAAAATTAGTCTCCCGACTATTTCAAAAGCGGACTTCAACTAGTACACTTATGAATAAACTATAAGAACTGTACCTCCCACGTGCAGCTGCATTTGCAGACGCACAAAGCCATTCTAGTGGATTAATTCAGTTATATGGTAGTTGCTACTTTTGAGTTCTCAGTTTCCCAATTCTCATTTTAGTTATGCCTAGAGAATACCAAATGAAAGCAGTCTTACCGGAGAATACTAATCAAGGGGACAATTTATAATGCAAAAAAATTGTTTATTGAAATCCATGTCCTAAATTTCACTGTTGCTATTAGACTAGGTACCTAATAAGCAAATATACAAAGTCACCTAATAAGCAAACTTTTAATTTTTACTTGCATAATCAAGCCAGATCACAATACTTTTCTTCTAATACATGATTTAAAGATTGTGGCATTCAACTCATAAACTGTCAATTCTGGTTATCTTATGATTTTTGTTCTTAAAATTAGAACTATTTTGTGCATATACACAAAATATAAATTGCATTTCCAAATCAGTGTTTTTCTGAAAAATGTTATATAAGACAGAATAATTAAATAGGTATGATATTTTGACATATGGTTTATTTATTTTAACAGCATAAAGAAGTTATCTGTTCACAAACAATTTGGGCTAACTTTTAGGATCTGAATTATATCAACCCAAATCATATTTGTAAGTTCTATCTCCTCATCTCTATAAATATGATCTATTTGGAAGAGGCCTAGCAGATATTTAAGTTAAGACATGAGATCCTTAAAATAGACTTTAATGGATTATGACTGGTATCCTTATAAGAAGAGGCAAATTTGGACACAGATATACCCAAAGAACATCATGTGAAGACTCAGATACCGAAGTTAGTTCACCATGTGGTTGCAAAGAAAAGACTGGAAAGGTTCTTCCTAAAGTCAGGCATGCCAGGGCTACCAGAAGCTGGGCAAGGCAAAGCAAAACTCATTGCTAGAGGTTTTGGGAGAAGTATGGCCCTGCTAATGCTGTGATTTAAAACCTGTTGCCTGTAAAACTGAACAAATAGAGTCTCCTTTCTATTTGAAGCCACCTGGTTTGTGGAATTTTGTTACAGCAATCCTAAGAAACTAACTACCAAGATTGTATTGCTGTATCTTTTTGCATTCAATGCAATGAAAGAAATTGTTTTCATACATGAAATTCTTCTAAAGAAAAACAAAGAAGATAAACACATGTAAATGGGCTCCAAATGGAAAGAAAAACAACATTCCAAGAATCCTTCCCTGAATTTAATATGACACAGACAGACAAAAGGTGAGTATGCAAGGAGGGACAGCTGGTTGGAGAGGTATATGATATTCTGGAAATGCAAAGTTTTATAGTGACAGTGTTATCCAACATTAGGAAGGGAACTCACTGTTAAGAAACGATAAGATAAAAATGACATAAAATGATTATTTTCTTCCCTATATTTGTTATATTTGCCACCAAATGTATATATGTAGGATGAGTCCTTTATTTACATATGTGTTAAAACTCAAGGATATTATAACAAAATGTGTATTCTATTTACTAGGGACTCTAGGAAAATACTTGAATTAGATCATCATTTTATTTTAGTCACAAAAGGATAATGAGTTCCCCAAAACGATAAACTCACTATGAAAATGAAACTTCCAACAGTTTTGTGAAGTGAATATAGGAACAGCCACAGCAGGAAACACTGTGAAATGGCTTGTCCCTCCAGAAAGTCAGCTTGGGTTGGCAGCCCCAATCATTTGCTGCTATTGTAGATGTTTTGGATTTCTTCTCCCTCAAATTTTATAGGGGAAATGGCATTATTTTAGAGGGAAATCAGCACCAAAAGATTCAGAGCATTTCTCAAAAGAAAGAAAAGGCATAACATTTCAAAAAAATAATCCTGAACTACTTAAATAACATATATCACATTTAATACAGCACTCAGTGGGAGCAGGAGTGGAGGTTCCCTGGTTGAAGCACTTGCCTGGCATGTGTAAGGACCTGGGTTCAAACTTCAGCACCACAGACATAACTAAGTGCTGGAGAAACAAGGACCAGATGGGAAAACAAGTAAAACTGATTCTTTCTCTCTCCTTCTCTTTCTAAAACAATAAAAAAGTAATAAGCAGTAATAGTTTTATTTCTTAGATCTGTAAGGCCAGTCTTTAGTTTTCTCACTTGAGCTGTACTTTGTAAAATCACTTTGAGATCTGCTAAGCTTTTGCACATTAATAGTTTAGAAATATGCAGGAAAAACACATTCCTATTGGTTCTGACCTATTCCAAACCCCACTCTAAACCATTTCCAACTGGTATGAAGAGGCCTCACAATGACAGAGTCAGCATTTTGGGCCATGGACCCCCAGGAAGATAGTTGAAGAAGCCTCTGTTCTGTTCTTTTTATTTGTTCATATCATCTTTGCTTGCTTTTTTTGGTAGAAAGCAGTATAGCCTTTTCTTTGTCATTAAATATGTGAATGGGAATTATTTACTACAGGATTATACAGTCATATCCTTCCTCTCCTAACTGTGCTGTGCCAGCTGGAGAAAATACTTATCCAATGAAGGAATAGGAGAAGGCACTCTAGACACTCCTGGAAGTTCTACGAAGCAGCATTCCCCTCCAGCAGAGTCCAAGGGGAAGATTTCAAATCTTATGCTGGCCAAGAGTATGGAACAGCAAGCTCAGCACACATGTTGAATAAACACCCTTAACACCCCTCCTTTGCTTTTCTATAACATCAGAATTATGAGGCAGGTTGAAGCTGCACCTCTACTTCCTGACCTAGAGAAAGGAAAAAGAGAAACCCAAACACCAGTAGTTTCTCCCTCTGTACTTCATCACCGAGGTCCCTGGCAACTAGAGACTGTGTTCTGTGTTCATTCCAACTCTATTTTCCTTTAACTGATTGTCCACCATGAGATTCCAATAGCCAGTTGTGTAAGAAGAATCCTATGTGCGGTTGCACATCCAAAGTACAAGCAAGAATCAAATGTACAAGTTTAACTAAGAGAATATTTATAAAAGTATGGACAGAATGTAGGACAAACCATAAAGTGTAGTTCAGAAGTCAAGGCATGGTTACCTAGGAGACCTGAAAGACAGAAAGAGATGATTCTTAAATCCAGAAAGGAAGAGCTGTGTAAAGGGATCTCATGATGAGCACTCTAATCTTCGCTAAAATACTTCACTATTCTCTGGTGAACCCATAGGTGGATAATGAAGACATGAAACACCCTGACTTCATGAGGACCTAAAGGTTGAGGTATCCAAAAGGCAAAAATTTATTGCTATAATCCAAATCATACAGCTTCCCAAGGCACAAAATGGGAAGACAGAATTATAGGTGGTATTCATACGGGAAAACAAACAGAAAGCTATTCCCCACAAAAGTTAAGATGAAGTATTGTTTTTACAATCAATTAATTCATACATATAACAAGCCTGTCCCATTTCAAAAAACTAATTCAGTACTATTTCTATGGCATGAAATCCACAACAAATTTTTAAAAATTTATAAAACATACTAAACGTAATTTAAAAGGTTCAAGTTTTCAATTTTACTTTAAAACTAACAAAACTAAGCAAAGGAGAGGAAAGAAAGAGTTAGGACCAAGGTATTTAATTTTGGTTACCTATACAATTTTCAGTTCTTTAGGAATGACACAGTTCCAGGCAGGATACGTGGGTAGAACTGTGTTCTAAGTTGCTCTTGTCAGGTTTTTTAGTCACAGTGTCAAAAAGCTGACCAACACACTAGGACTTGACAATTATGTAAATGCAGTTTCATTGACTGTAAAAAATACCTCACTCTGGTGTAGGATGTTGATTGTGGGTATGGTGACAGGGTAAATAGGAACACTGTACATTTTCCTCAGTTTTCTATGAGCCTTAAACGACTTTAAAAAATAAAGCTTTTTTTTTTCCTTTAAATCGTTCAGTTTAGATTAGACAAGCGAAGTGGAAAATGTAATGAAAACATCACCACACTTGACAGCACAAAACTGAGTAAAGTAAAAAAAAATCGAGTTATGTAATATTATTCAGTATTAAGAGAGACAAGGTGGTGTTTTATGGTGTTTGTTTGGTGATGGACATGAGACAAATTGCTCAGTTTCAAATCTTGGCTGTGTCACATACTACCTGTATTATATAGGGATAGCTGTTTGATTTACTTAGGACCAGGGTTCCTGATCTCAAACATGAGGAAAGAAAACGAAAAACACACACACACAAAAAAAACAAAAACAAAAACAAAAACAAAAAAAAAAAACAAGCAGAAAAACACCATTTAGGCATGCTAAGAGTATTATGAGTTATTATATGTAAGCACTATATAATATTAACCTATATTATCATTAAAGTAAATTTACATGTGATTACATTACTTTTTCAACCAAGGATTTTATAAACAGATATTCTCTTGTAAAGATAGGCAAGGTGGTAGTTTTAGGGAAGAGATCAATTTGAATGACAGAATAATACAAGTTGTAAAAGGAAGCCAAACCACCTACAACCTAAACTACTGGTTTTAAGGGCTGACAAGAGCAACTTTGAACACAATTCTCACTACAGTGTGGCTCACTGGTAGCGCCTGACCTAGTTTGTGTGAAACCCTGAAATGGATCCCCAGAATTACAAATTTTATAAACAAAGTAAAATAAAAGAAAACATTGGTTGTAAATAGGTTCAATTCTAATGCAAGAAAAAGTACATTACAGATTGTTAACAATAACAACCTTAGGAGAGTGAGTTTCAGGAACTGAAGAAAAGAACAGAAAAGCTTTTGGCTCAGCCATTGTTGTACAAATCAATTACTTGCAGAAAGAAATAACAAAATTTGCATCCATATGGTAAATATGCAATAAACTTGGTATAATATTATGAACATATGTTACACTTTTAAGACAAGTTGCATTAACATAAGTTATCAACAAGATAGATGATTGACAAAGAAATGATTCCTTGGGAAATACTTCCAACACTTCAATGAGGCCTGTGTTTTGTGCGGTTCTCAGGGGCTCTTTTCATATGACTGGTAGGACACAGCATTTCTTAAAGACACAAAACTGCATGTGATGAGAGCAAACTTTTGTATCTATAGGCAATGCATTAAAAGAAAAATTATGTCCCTCCCTTGTGTAATAATAATTAACAGGCCAGGTGCTCTGCTAGGTATTTTATATATATTATTTATTTTACCTAGTTCAACAACTCTTTAGCACAGACACTGTGGTCATCAGTGTATTCAGATGAGGAAAGTTAAGCTCAGAGGTTTAATTAGTTGAGCAAGGTAGCAGCTAATTAGAAGTGGTGCTAGTGTTCAAATATAAAACATTTATCTGCATTTTCAGTCTTTAATCAACAGCTCTAAATACCATGTGATGATAAGGGAAACATCTGGAAAATATATTCATATTTAAATCTGTTCAAGAATGACCAAAAAAATCATGTCTGAGCCCTGACATACCTGGCTAAGTTGACCGCATGCCCCTGTAGACTTCTCTCCTTTCATGTTAGACGCTGAAAGTGACAGTCTTGCCATCATTACACTTCAGTTTACAATGCCTACAAGTATGGAAAGTGACTATCATGCCAATTCTGACTATATAAATAGTTGCAATATAAAAATGTTTGCTATTCCACATCAAATATATGTGACTGCTATTAATCTCCCCCTCAATTGGCATGCTCTTCGTATTGCTATAAGCGTGCTATTTTATTTGTTTATATCACTACTTTAGCAAGTTATGTGAATCCACACATTGATTCTTTCATAATTTTAGTTCCCTTCTCCAATATTTTTATCATCTTATAAGTACTGTCTAGATCAGCATACTGCTGTTTTTAGGGGTTTTTTTTCCTTTCTTTCTTTCTTTTTTTTTACTACTATGACTAAAAGACCTGACAAGAACAATTTAAGAAGAAAAAGTTTATTTGGGGCTCACATTTTCAGAGGTCTCAGTCCACAGACATCTGGCTCCATTGCTCTGAACTGAAGATCAGACAGAACATCACGGCAAAGGGGTACAGTGGAGGAATGCAGATCAGGACATGGCAGTCAGGGAGGAGAGAGAGGGATCCATTCAACAAGAAAAAATCTAGGCCCCCAAAGCATAGCCCCAGTGATCTACCTCCCCAAGCCACACTCCATCTGCCTATAGTTACCACAGCTGATCTATTCAAGAAGAGATGACCAGGGGACTGGAGTGGTGGCTCAGTGGTATCGCATTTACCTGGCATGCACGAGGACCTAGGTTCAAATTCCAGCAACACATACACAACTAAGTATCAGAGCAACAAAAACCAGAGGAAAAAAACTGAATAAAGTTGATTCTCTTTCTCTCTCTCTTTAAAAATTTTTTTAAAAAATAGATAATTAGGTTGAGATTCTCATAACCCAATCACAGCACTTAAGAACTTTCATGCATTGTCTCGCACTTGAGCTATTGGGTCATACTTTATATCTAACTATAACAACTAGGTATGTCATCTGTGTTTCTTTCTTCCTTATTTATTTTTATGGGAGCAACTTATGGTATTCCGATTATTTGTGTTTTTTTATTATTATTCACATTTTCTTTGTGACTCTGTTTCCCTTGTTAGCTAAATTTTAAAAATTCTAAATCCTGTTTTAGAAGAAATACAGCATTTCACTGATATCTTTAATCAACTTAGTTTAGTTAAATCACTGAATATTGCTTTACATAAAAAGTGGTAATGATATTACCTATTCAGAGTCTTGAAGGAAGATACATAATATGATATATGAGAAAAGACTGTTCAAATGTGCTACAGATAAAATTATATTAAATATAATAATCACAATTCATGCAGGCAACAAATATTTACCGAGTTAATTTTATGTAAAAGTCATGTGAGAGGTGCTGAAGTGAACATATGGTTATTTGTTTATGGTTATTTACCCAAAATGCTAATCATACAATGCCAAAGTATAATTTCACTGAGTGTCATCGACAGAGATTACGTAAGAGCATATAAAAGAACTTGACCTTTTCTGTTGGGAAACATTTTCCTGGAGAAAACGAACTTTATCATTGTGTCTAAAAAGTGAACACCCCAAACTCACATGTTGAATGAATCTCTAAGAATGTGATTCTATGTGGAGGTAGAACCTTAAAAAAAAGTGTGAGAGTCTTTAAAGATGTTTAAATGAAGCCAACCCTTAGAATAGTACCTAATCCAATTTCATTGGCATCTTTTGAAAGAGAAATTTTGCACCACAGAGAAACACCTTGGGTGTAGCCACACAGAGGAAATACCACACAAAGATGCAGCAACAAAAAGTCCTCTACAAGCCAAGGAGAGAGGCCTGAGAAGAATCCAAAATGGCTGACATCATGATGTCCATCTTCTAATCTCCGTAACTGTGAGAAATAAATTTCTGTTTTTTAACCCATGCAGTGGTTGGTATTTTGCTGTAGTAGCCCTAGCAAGCATAAAAAAAATTCTAATTTGTATTTAAGTCTTAATCATACAAGTTTCATTCAAGTATATGTTCCTTGCTGACTTGCTCTATATCCTAGGTATAGACGGAACACAATGGAGCAGAATGCTTAGTTTGTAGTACTCTATTGATTGAGAAGTAATACATCACAGGCAATTCCACGCACTTATTAACAAATCAACAGTGAGTATGCAAGATTGTTGATGGAACTTGTTTTATTAAGGAAAAGATTCCTCAGAGAGTTAGGATTGATGAATGCAAATTTTAAAAGGAAAGGGTATATGAAAAGTATGAAACTTTCAAAAGTTAGATTCTGTCGTTCTTGAAACTCATCTCTTATATTTTCTTAAGGGGCAAACATATGCAACTTAACCCCGTCTTCCTGGCAGTGATCCCTTTAATTATCATTCTTAATGATAATACTAACAATACATCACAAATGGAAATCGGGATTGAATTTAACACCAATAGCTTTCAATCCTAGAGCCATATTTAGCAATGTTGACATGTTTGCACTGTTATTTTTTCCAGTACTTCTCAATATAGGCTTATTTGCCTTACACATTTTTAATAGCTTATCAGGCACAATTGTAACTGAATGCTACATAAAATTAAACACAGCCTTTAGATATTAGGCAGATCTTACAAAATATGTCTTGCTTTCACACATATATATGTGATATTCCTGAAATAAAAATATTGAGGATGACATGTCTACTTATTAAAATTTGGGAAGTACTGCATCAAATTAGTGTACTGAAGGGAGATAAGAGTAAAAATAATCCTCTTTTTTTAACAGAGAAAGGGCTGGAGTGGTGGCTCAGTGCTTATGGCATTTGACTGGCATGTGCAAGTACACAAGTTCAAATCCCAACACCCACATACAAAACTAAGTGTCAGAGCAACGAAAGCCATGTGAAAGAAACTAAATAAAAATTGAGTTTTCTCCCTCTCTTTCTCACTGTCCTTTGTTTTAAAAAATAAAATGAAAAGAAAAAAGAGAGAAGTAGAGTGTGTGTGTGTGAGAGAGAAAGACAAAATCAATTTTGTTTTATTTTTTTATCTGGCCTTTGTTTCTACAAGACTTAGTTATGCATTTGGTGCTGGGGTTTGAACCCAAGCCCTTGTGCAAGCACTGCAAATACTGAGCCACCACTGTAGCCCCTTAATCAATGTTTTTTAAAAGAAAAATGTTTGAAAATTTGTAATTATAATCATATCTTATTTGATCCAGGACTTTAAAGGGCTAAGTACCTGGATCAGGCTACCTTTTCCATCAAAATAATCTATTTTTTTTAAAGGAAGGAGAATGTTGAATGTTATACTTTCCACTTACATTGTAATATTATATTCAATTGTTTCACCTTATAGTCAGCTTTTTCTCTGCTATGACTAAAAGATTCGACAAGAACAATTTTAGAGGAGGAAAAGTTTATTAGAGGGGTTAATGGTTTCAGAGGTCTTAGTCCATAGACAGCTGGCTCCATTCCTTGGGGCTTGCAGTGAGGCAGGACATCATGGCAGAAGAATGTCCTGGAGGAAAGTGGCTAAGGGGATTGCAATCAAAGCAGAGTTCACTCTCCAGCTATAAAATATATATGCCAAAGGCATGCCCTCAACCACCAGCTTCCTCCAGCCTCACCCTACCCACCTTCAGTTACCACCTGGTTAATCCCTATCAGGGAATTAATTCACTGATTGGATCAGGGCTCTTATAACCCAATCATTTCATCTCTAAGCCTTCTTACACTGTCTCGCACATGAGCATTTGGGGGACAACTAACATCTAAACTATAACAGTAGATGACCAAATTCCTCCATTTTTCCTTTTTTCTTTTTCTCTATTCAACAGGATACTTTAGGATAACACTTTTTTTAATGAAAGTATTTTTTTTTTTTCCAGGGCTGAGGACCAAACTCGGGACCTTGCTTGGGCTAGGCAAGTGCTCTGCCACTGAGCTAAATCCTCAACCCTAAAACTAAAGTATTTTAATTGGGAATGAATGTTTGCTAGTTTTTGATGTTGATTAGGTTGTTTATTAATGAGACTGAACACTTCAATTTATTAAATGATTTCAAGTGACAAATCACACATAACCACATACGTCTGCAGGCAGTCATATAGGGAAGAGATTCTTCTGTTGGTGTTTTACTATCCAAATTCTATTTTTATGGATTGGAGAAATTTTATACATGTAAAACCAACCCTGAGAGGTGACAGGCTATTTGTAAATTTGTAGGCAGATGAGAGTAGTTTGTACCCAGTTGCAATAGGGGATGGATGTTTTATATTTAAAGAAAAGATTTCCACTGAAATTTTCAAGAACACAATCTTCTATTATTCCTCATTAACCATGCTATTCAAGCCCAATTTTCAATCGCCACTAAACTGCAACCCTAGCTTGGAGCCTATATCTTGATTTTTTTTTAAGTAATAAAAAATAAAGCCTCTCTCTACCTTCTGAGAATTTGCACAAACTAAAATTGAGTTAACTTACTTGCTCTATTCTACCTTATAATTTTATTCTTTCAGATTCCTTGCTCTCCTCAGAGTACTCATTTTGAAGGTATTCTCTTTCATTACAAAATTTTCATCAAGGCTTGAGCGAATGGCTTTGTTTTCTGTTCTTTCATGTCAAAATGTCATCATAGAAAAGGGTGGAGGAAGTGGGGGAGGTGATGCTCAGGGTGATCAATAACTCCTCTTCCTATCAGTGGGCATAAGTTCCAAGACCCCTAGTGCATGCCTAACAATAAGTATAGTACCAAATCCTATAAATACGATACACACATACCTATGAATAGGTTTAACTTATAAATTTAAAACAGTAAGAAATAAATACAAAGTTTAATGTTAATCTTATTGAATTTAGCACACGACGGTTTATTCTCTTATTAAGAACTTTCATCTTGGACTGGAGTAGTGGCTTAGTGGTTGCAGCACTTGCCTGGCATGCAAGGATGCAGCTTTGAGCCCTAGCACCATTTACACAATAAAGTGTTGGAGCAACGATAGCCACTTAAAAAATTAAATGAAAAAAAGTTGATTCTCCTTTTTTCTCTTTCACTGTCCCTCTCTCTCTTAAAAAAAAAAAAAGAACCTTCATCTTTTCACTTAAATAAGAAACACTTTAAAGCTTATCTTTGATGCATCCAAACTGCCAGTATCTTTGGGACCATTATTAAGTAAAATAAGGGGATACATGAACTCATATACTGGAATCCTGTGACAGTCAGTATGGTAATCGAGTTGGCTTTTAAGTGACACACTGGCAGGTAGTGTAGTGTGCATACACTAGACAAAGGGATGATTTGTATTCTGGGCAAGACAAAGCAGAATGGCGCAAGATTTCACTCCACTACTCAGAACACTTTGTGATTTAAAAGTTATGAATTATTTATTTCTGGACTATCCCATGTAATATTTTGGAACCTCTGTTGACTGTGTATAACTGAAA
Organism: Aplodontia rufa; assembly: GCA_004027875.1. Lineage (NCBI taxonomy): Eukaryota > Metazoa > Chordata > Mammalia > Rodentia > Aplodontiidae > Aplodontia > Aplodontia rufa. The sequence continues at coordinate 38,094 of PVKS010010062.1, read as the reverse complement.
CCACAGATTAGCAGGGATGACTGTAAAAGATGCAACTTTTAACTCAAACATTTCTATAACACATTCTGTATTAATAGGGACTTATTTCACTAGTAAATCTGAAACAACCTAAATGCTATCATGAATGCAAAGTCAGTGTACCTTAAGTGGCCCAAAGCTTCACATCTTAAATGTGGGTTATTTTAATCTGTTAAGCAGATGTGCTATCATACTCAAGGAGGGAAGACTTCATTTGGAATAACAAGTTTGGCAAAAAATAAGTATTCTATAAAAAAGCAAAAATCAATCAGTATATAACTATCAGATATAAAAACAAAAGCTGCGCAGCACAGGGAACAACGGTGGAGAGCATCCAGGGTTTGAATCAGGAAAATAGCCTAGTGCTCAACTCTGCCATTGACCTGGTACGTGACACCCATAGAGGAATGAACAGAGAAATAACTTCTCTGTGAAGAAAGAAAGCATGGCTATGCTAATCGACTCGAATTTCATGATTCTGAAATATCTATGAAGGGGAATGGGGAAATGAGAGTAAAAGAATAAAAACGGATAGATGGAACCATAAGTTATTTATGCACAAGGGTTTTAAGAAAGTGAAAGTAATAACGTAAGCAAATGCTATAGATTGCTAATGCTTGAATTAAACATTTCAAGACTTTTTTTTTTTTGGCTTTGCAGACCATAGTATTATGTGTACCCACTTAGCTTACTATGCCCACTCAAAACAAATTCAGACTTAATAACTTCTTTTCAACTCCATTATGCAGAGGCAGAAAAAGGAACACTAAATATGTGAAAGGGTTGCATTTGTCCATGCCCTATAATTTCATAATAGTATCACATTTTCAGACACTTAAACTTTTTGACCATACCTTCAAATGCCATATTTCGCAGTGCTATGAATTCCTCCGTCCAACTCCAAAATAAATTATATTCTTCAAGTTTGGGGGAAAAAATGGAAAGTGCTTTATTCTTCCTATTTGCTGATAATGGAACCATTTCCTGGTTCCCAGTGATCAGACAGGGAAGTAGATTCTGAAGCACAACACTGTCTCACTTAAGACACTGGTGACAGTGATGGGAGTATGCAAGGGTCAAACACAGCATCCTTCCCTGATGGCATTGAACTCCAAATGACCTCACCAGTGGCTTTAACAGCATGCTTGAGTTCCACTTCAGTCCTTATGTAACTGGCATGAAATGATATTGAACACTGGGCAATTAAACAATAATATGTTCCAGGAAGAATTTAATGCTACACAGTAAATGCATGATGCTGAGAAAATGCAGAAACCTGTTTTCAGCTCAGACTCCAACTAGAATGAGGCTCTTGGTCACTAAGTGCCTTGGACAGCGTCCATGTCCTGGCCCCAGCGCACAGAAGACAAAACTGTGCAAACAACCAACACTACGGAAGACAGACAGCCTGGAGGTTATTTAGACTGTCCATCCAACATGTATTTTTCATCATGGCACTATCCTCCACAAATGCTGCATGAGTACACTCGTTCATGAAGTGTCACACTGAGGAGCCTCTTTGGGTAGGACTAAATTTGAATATATGGCCCACGTGAATTCTACCTGAGTCAGCATTGTGTTATACAGTGTGGGCAAAATGAGGGAGCTAACACTGCTTACAGATTCTGCATAAGTCAAAGGATTATTCTGTCTTCATGTACTATACATCCTGCCTAGAAATTCCTCACAGTTTTCCACTTCACTGATGGTTTCTACTTTCTTTATGACCATGAAATAATTGAGAGCACATACCACTACTTTAATGTTAATCTTCCCCTTCCCCTAACAGCATATTGCTGTTAGGCCTTTTTAAAACAGATTACTACACTTTCCATCAGGTTAGGAAAGTGCATCTGGAAGTTACCACTATATAATTCTTTACTTAAAGCAGAGAATTTAATAGCATGTGAAATACAGCTGACAGTTTTTAATAAATTTAATTACAAAGTTTGTACCTGACTTTTACTTTTGTGTGCTGATTATGTATGTAGATTGTTTTAGTCAGCTTTTTCTCTGCTCTGACCAAAAGACCTAACAAGAACAACGTAGAGGAGGAAAAGTTGATTTTGGCTCATAGTATCAGAGGTTCTGTCCATGGTCAGCAGATTCCACAGTTCTGGGCCTGAGATGCGGCAGCCAGCATATCATCATGGAAGGACACGAAGGCTTACATTTCTCATAAACTAATCATCTCACCTCGGAAAATTCTTACATTTTCTCATACATGAGCTGTTGGGGGGCACCTCATATCTAAACTATAATAACAAGGGCATTTTACAGTAATTATCTTTTAAAATTATCACATCAGTTCTATGAGGAAGGTATTCCTACTTACTTTATTTTGAAGGTAAGAAAACTGTGGATTTGACAACTAAAATAATTTGTTAGTGACAGTAGTGGTTAAGTGTTAAGGTTGATTCCAAACCAATCTAAATCAGCTTATACCATATCACTGATTTAGAAGATACTGCCTATTTTCTTTCTGATTTTTGATGTCTTATTACTAAGCTACAACTATTGTTAGCAATTTAGATTTAACATCTGCTTCTTTTTACTTTTTCTTTTCTTGTATTTTTTGGTCTGATGGTAGTTAAATCAATATTTACTGAAAACCAGCATTGGATAAAGGGATTTCAGCAGAGTAACACATTAAGTTCTCAAAAGAAGCAAGTAAGATAGAAAAGAATATTATTGTTACTTATTTTAGAAATAAATAAACCAATGCACAGAAAATGAAAAGAACTTGTCCAAGGTTTCCTAAATCTAAAGTAGTGGAAATGGAATTGATCCATTCCTAGGTGTGGTACTTTCCCCTCCATAATGCTGCTGACATGAAAGAAAAAAGAAAGAGGAAGAAAGAAAGGAAGGAAGGAAGGAAGGAAGGAAGGAAGGAAGGAAGGAAGGGAGGAAGAATTCCCATCTTCAGATCTTTACAAAAGACTGGTAAAATGCCAATGAGATAGGATTTAGGAGAAGGAGGAGCCTTTCAAATACAGTTTTTATTAATGCTGAAATATGTCAATATATTAGCAATATAAGCTGCATTCATTGAGATATGTAATATATATAGGAAAAATAGGATTAGGAAAAAAGTTTGTTTTAAAAATGTATCCAAGTTTGCAGAGCTAATATACAAAAATGACAGAATTCAAATCAAGCGTACACAACATGACTATATATTCAGATTTGTAACTTACTTGCTACTTAGATATCTTCTACTCCAATATTAGAATATAGTTCAATAAATTAATAATAAAATGTTTATTCTATTTATTTGAAATACAAAATCAGCAATCAATATTTTCTGTTTTCTTTATAAAAGCTTGTACTCTCATTTCAAAATTAGATCCTTAGGTATTATTTACATTAAGAAGCATAACCTAGTTAATAATCTCAAGGACAACTAAAATCAAGATTGGTACCAAAACTGGACAAGATCTCAATCTTGATTAGTGCCTGGGAGTAGCCATTTCCCATTCATATCTGTCAGATATAATGAAAGCATAAAAGTGAAGACATGCTGCATTCATGTAACTTACACAAAGCTACAGGGTTGGAAAGTAGCAGGAAGGAGATGATCTCTGGACCTGTACTAGGGAATAACCCAGTTAATGGACTCTGTGTCCAATAAAAGGAGTGTTCAGCTCTCTAGGAAACTGTGTCACATTGCTCTCTGGAGCACAGGAGACCTAACTTTAGACAAAAAGTGACTGTGATATATATAACTTATCCCTGAAAACCAAAATAATTTCTGAGAATGTGTAGAGTAAAATCAGAATTCAAATATTTCTATTGTCCTGAAATTATCTTCCTTCAGGATAAGGAACATGGATAATTCCTTGTGTTCTCCACATTTTTGCTAAAATGTAACATTGTCCATAAGAACTGTACTTGCCTCCTTATTCAAAATTCCTCAGTTTTCTTCTAATCATGGCACTCTTAAGACTCCTCGCCCCTAATCTACAATATACATTTTTAAATTTAAGTATAGAAAATTTATAATCTTCTAATATAATTTATAACTTTTTATTATTTTAAGAGAGAAGGGCAGTGCGAGAGAGAGAAAGAATCAATTTTATTTAGTTTTTCAAGTGGCTTTTGTTGCTCTGACACTTCATTGTGTGCATGGTGCCAGGGTTTGAACCCGCATCCTTGCGTGTGCCAGGCAAGCATTGTAATCATGAGCCAGAGCTCTAGCCCAATTTATGCCTTTTTAGTATCTGTTTCATACAGTATAACTCCATTAGGTAGAAGTTACCCACAAGCTACAAACATCCATCTTTATAGCTCCTGGGATCTTTGTCACTTTATGTTTATCTAAGTAATTTAGAACATCTGAGATATAAGGGCTCAACTAATATGTTTTGAACAAATAAGTGAATTATACTACCTGGTGTGTTCTGTAGAGAGAGATTTGCACTGTTCCTTATTCAGATGTATCATTTACAATAGCATATCTTTTTTTTAACTTTTTATTAAGGAATTGAATTATTGTACTATTAAGTAACAATGTGATATGCATTTTTTCTTAAATCAGAATTACCCCCTGATTGCCCACACCCCAGTCCTTGATTCTTCTATATTTTACCCCTACAAGCGATATACATGTTTCGATTATGAATTTTCCAGAATTAAGAGCAAAACATCAGGAATCACTCAAACATGTATTGACTTCCAGGAAAGCAGCCCCCACAGGTACCCGTTCTTCTTCAGGATTTCTTTTTTATTCATATATTGCTGTTTGTTACAATGATACATACATACTTAATTTTAAAGATTTGCATTCACAATCTTTAAATACTTTGTCTGATTAAATTTTATTTAATTAAGCTTTGGACTAAATCCAGTATGAAAGATGAGAACTTCCTCCCCCAGCCCCTCACCAAGATAGTTCAACTGTGTTCCATTGTAAGCTTAATGATATAAGACTCTTCAGTTTCTTCAGGATATATAGTAATAATGCTAGCATTACCAATGACAGGATTTTTTTCTCTCTTCTCTTTTCAGTTAAAATCCTAAGTGTCTTTTAGCAGTGGCAGCAGCTTAAAACCTTCTTCTACTTTCACCTTATATCCTGATGCCTATCTTCAATGCAGCTGGCCTTTTTGCAGGGTGGGAGGGTTCCCTGTGTTTGAACTTAATCATATTTATGCCAAATCTTTATTTAGAATAATTTAAGTATCCTTAAGGGCTTGCAATGATTACAGCATATGTTTAGGGACTAAAAGAAGACAGACAGTTATTATACATACAGTGTATAAAAAACCTTAAGTATGTAAGATACACATGCAAAACAATTAGAACAAGAGATCAAACTTTCTCCGTTTCCATGCAGATATTATAAATGCATTCATTATTAAATTCTTCTTGATGAAAGATGTCAAACCTAAAAGTGAGATCAACTGCATTATCTATTGCCCATATTAAAGCTGGGACCCAGGTCAGATAATTTCCCAATAGCTGCCTTATGCAGGAAGGCTCAGATATTTAGATAAAATGCAGGAGGTTTTAAGCAAGGAAAGCAAAGTCCAACAAAACATGGGCTCAAAATATAGGAATAAGCTTCAGGAGAGTGGAAAGATTAATCTGGCTCATTATATAAGTTATTTTTATCTTATATTCTACAAGCATACACACCATTTCTTTAAACATTTCTGCTTTGGTTTAGTTAAATATCTTACATTTGTGTTAATCCAGAGCTAGTTCTGACATCTCTAATGTTACATTTAAATCATACGTTTCAACCCTGTCATTTTCAAAACAAGAAATGTCTCTATGATCAGGTATTGAAATGTCAATTTACAATTTATAGTTTTAAGAAAGAAGCAATTTTTAAAAAGCTGAAATTCACAAAAGGTATCTAAAAATCTGTTAACTACTGTTTATTGTCTTTCACTTTTTATATTTGACAGTAGTTTTTCAAAAAATTCAGCAAAGGGTTTATATCAAACATGAGAAAAGAATTGAAAAAGCTCAGCACACATATACCAAAAATAACAAAACACCAGGAATATCTCTTTTATGACAGTTTCTTTAACTGATCAAAGAAATGTAGGAAGGATCAAGATCAAGCCTTCCAGGATTGCCTTGAAATATCATCTATTTCTAAAGGTAGCATTCAAAGGAAAAAAAAATATTTTTGGCTAGAATGCTGATTTAGATAAAAAAATGAAATTAATTTATTTTTCAATTTTTCCCTCCACCTCAATTCTTCCAAAAGCTATCTTGGTAGAATATAAATAAACATAATTATAATTCTTATAAAATTCAATATATTTTCTTCCTAAAATTGCATTAAAGTGATTAATAATTATTCTAATCAAGTTATTAAAGAGTATATTTCTTCTACCTATAGATTGAAGAAATTCCAGATGTTTCAATACTGTGGCTGCACATAAACAAAGAAGGAAATTATGGCATTTGCAGGAAGATGGATAGAACTTGAGAACAAGTGAAAATGAGCTGAACTGAGAAGATCAAGGGTCATGTGTTCTCTCATATGTGGAAACTACAGAGGACAAAGGAAGAGAAAGGAGGAAGCGAATTTCCTGAAAATCAAAGGGAGATCAGTAGAGTAGAGGAAAAGCACAGAGGAGAGGGCAGAGGGGATGGAGAGGGATATGGCCAAATTATATTGTTATATTGTGGGCATGGATGGATACGTAACAAGTCCCACTGTTATGTTCAGTTATAATGCACCAGTAAAAATGTGGAGAAAAAACAGGGGCTGCATCCTAGAGACTTGATGATGACTACTATTGCAATTCCATTTTGATAGTAGCACTGTCTATCCTTATTTAAGGAAAATCTCAGTTTATATTTTAGAGATAATGCCTAAAATGTGTGGATTTTGCCAGGGCATGCATGGGAAGTACTGGGAGGTTTTTAGTTTGTGGTGAATCATGTTGGTTGTAGGGATAAAAAAGAAACACAATGAAAACCACCTTCAGTTTGAAATTAAAGTGGAAATTAAAAAATGGCCTTTTGGACAGTGACCTTTACACATCCTAAAAAGATTGATGATACAATGTTTAATGGTGCTACCGCAGTACTTAATACCACATAATTCACTCTCACAGCAAAGCAAACGACTTTTAAACTATCTTTAAAAAAGATGACACAGCTTAGACCACCAGATCAAGAGCTTCAGTGCCACCCTTGAAGAGAGAAAAATACTTCTCCAGGGAAAAATAGTTTCACATGAATCATATTTGGCACTTGGTTTGCTATTTTCCATTGCATTTAGATCAATTGTAATGTGAAGTTCAGATATAACTTCTAGCTGCCCAAATATAGAACCCTTGTTTTTAAAACACTATATGCACAAACACCAAGGTAACCACTTTCTTGTATTTCAAGTATTACCTTATTCTCTAACTTTATTTATTCCTAATAAACATGGCACATATATCAATTCAACAATGTAATGTCAACCTTAGAACTATATATTATTTCAAATATTATAACATTTTATAACATTTATCAAAATACTTATAGAATGAAAGCATGATACTCATAAATTTCACCTGGCTGACTAGGAGAAATAATGCACTCATATTAAACTATACTAATTTTAAAATAAAAAAGATACTTGCCTATGTAAAAATTTAAAAAATCATTCTCAGTAAAGTCTTTAATAGGGGATATTTCAAAAAGCCTAAATCTTATTAAAATAATCATACACAAACATTCACTTAAAAATATTTAACTGAATTGGAATTTGATATTAGTTTAGAAAAATGATTTTAAATTTCTTTTAAGATTATACAGTTACATATAAAGTAGGGTTGAAGGTGATACAATGAGCAACTTCTTTGACATGCAGTTATTCACCTCCACACAATGAAATTCAATATGTCTATATATGACATCAATGTAAATTTGGTATCATAAAACAAAACCACATCACATAAAGTCATTCCTGAGGAAAATTTTAGGTAGATGATAACATTAATAAACATTTTAGGGTTGGAGCTGTGGCTCAGTGGTTATGGTGTTTGCCTGGAACATGCAAGTACACCAATTCATACCCCAGCACCAAGTACACTGTGAAGTGTTGGAGCAACGAAAGCCACATGAAAAACTAAATAAATCAGTTTCTCTCTTTCTCTCTCTCTCTCTCCTTCTCCCACTGTTCCTCTCTGTTTGAAAGAAAGAAAGAAAGAAAGAAAGAAAGAAAGAAAGAAAGAAAGAAAGAAACATTTGTGGGGACTGGTGTGGTTGCTCAGTGGTCAGAGTGCTTGCCTGCCAAGCACGAGGACCCAGTTTCAAACCCCAGCACCACATACACAACTAAGTGTCTGAGAAATGAAAGTCAGATAAAAAAATAAATAAAATTGATTCTCTTTTTTTTTCTTAAGAAAGAAAAAAAAAACATTTGAGAGGTTTTCATTGACTTAGTGGCAAACTAAAATGAATTTCCTCTGTACCATTAAAATTTCTTCATAATCTAACGACATGGAATTAAGTAAACAAATACTTAAAATGTAAGCAAAACTTCTAAATGTGAACAATGCATTTGAGGATCTTTAAATTGATTCAGCTTAATAATGCAGTCTTACAAATGGACTTTTAACCCCACAGGTGATTTTGTTCAGATTTTTCAAGGATGATATCCCATAAGGGAATAGTACAACCTTCTCTGTTTTCACTTGTTAGCATTTAGGAATATGTACTTTAGACAAACCTATGTTTACAAAGCTATAAGACTGAATCACATAAAACTGCCATTTTGTAGGTCAAAATAATATTTTCTATGTCAATCTTAAATCTATAAAAGATGAAAACCTAACATATGGTTTTTCTGAACTGTGTTTCATAGCAATTTGTCTGGAACCACTCAAAACTTCAGTTAAGGAGTGGGGGCAGGGGCTAAGTGGTAGAGAGCTTGCGTAGCATGCATGAGGATGCGGGTTCAAACCCCAGTACCACATACATGACTAACTGTCAGAAAAACAAAACTAGTTATAAAAATTAAATAAAATTGATTCTCTGTCTCTCACTCACTCTTTTAGAAGTTCAGTTAAGTAATCAGAATTCATTGTGTATATAACTTTACATCCATAACATAAATCACACTACTTATTTAAGAAATACATTATATTAATTAAAATAGTAATAATAATATAATATCTAAATTCCAAACTTCACAAATAAGAACTGGGGATGCAGCTCAGTAGTAGAGCACTTTCCTAGCATTTGCACAGTCCTGGGTTCAGGCTCCAGCATTCCAAAAAATAAATATGTTTACCAAGAATATGAAAATGTACTGAAGTAATTAATAAGAAGAAAAATACTTATAATGAGTTTCAAAATATTTTGGAAAAAAATAATTTAATTTTATCATTACAAGAATCTTGGAAACAGATATTGTTTTCTATTCTCTGCTTTTACTAAGTAACTCTATAACATTTCTTTAATAGCACCACCCTCTATCTTCTCTTTTAACAGTAATCTATAAAAAGGTGAAAACCTGAATGTCCACTGACTCACCCCCCCCCCCCCCAAGAGAACTACTTTTCCCATTCTTGAGCAAACCCTCTGGAACCACCAGGTTACCTACTTTCTTTCTCACTTTCTTATCTTTCCACTCATAATCTATTAGACAGACTGTTGGAAATCATGCCTTTCCTTCACTGTTTATGCATTTCCAGGACTACATTAAGATGCTACCTAAATATACAGATTTGCAAACCTAATAAAGTTTTTACATTATGACTGAGAAGTAAATAAACTAATAAAAAAATGTTAGGAACTCCCCTAAGAATAATATGGATGGGAATTCACAAGGAATTCTTTGAGGCCTAGTTTTAATGGTCAGATAGCAGCTTTAAGTTAAAAGAGATATAAAAAGTAGATAGATGAGCACATAGGTAAAAATCTTCTATAGGATCGATTTGGTAAAATTGTCATTGAAAAGAAAGTACCCTGAGGTTTAAAATCATAATGCTAGTAAAAAGAGTAAAGGGGTGGGAACAGTGGCTCGGTGGTTACGGCACTTGCCTGACATGCTCAAGTACACGGGTTCAAACCCCAGCACCCACGTACACAACTAAGTGTCAGAGCAACAAAGGCCATGTGCAAAACTCAATAGAAATTGATCCTCTCTGTCTCTTTCTCTTTCACTGTCCTTCTCTGTTACAAAAAAAAAAAAAAAATGTACAAAGTCCCTATACGGATAAGCATTTACAAAACACTATTCCAAAAATAATGTTTTAAGAAAGATTAGGAGAGTTCTTAAAGTATCAAAAAAACTACCAAATTTTACTATAAAAATCAGTTTCATATAAATAATAAATACAAAATAAATAATGACATCACTATAAGCCCTTTGAAGGCAAGTTATGTCTAAATATGATGTACTGTCACACACAAATCTGTGAACTAACAGTAATGAAGAAATACAACTTTTCTCTTTCCATGGAATTTTTGTTCTTTCAATAAGCAATCATTTATGAAGCTTCCATTAAAATCCATATACCAAACTTAAAAAAACCACTTTCCTTAATAGGAAAAATAAGGAGATAAGCACAATTTTTCAAGCATTTTATGTATATTCAAATATACTTCACAAGGAAGAACTTTTAATCTGTTTTTTTAAATTGCATTGAGATGTAACATACATCCTGTAAAATGGGCATATCTTTACTATATAGCTTAATTAATTTTACATATGCCTTCTAACACATGATAAGTTGCAATATATAAGCATTTTCGAAACTATTATATATACATAATACTTATTTCAATATATAAAAGATATTTAAACCATTCTCTTAATATATTACAAATAATGTTGGCCAGAAATTTTTAATATGTACTTCAATCACTTTGAAGATGTCAATCTCTTGGAAATTTAAAATAATTAAAATTAAACAAAAATGAGAAATAACTGCATAAACATACCAGTATTTATTCCAAATAGGTCACTATGACAACTTTCATTTATTGTTTTTATGCATATATTTCATAAGGTATAAATTACCGATTTGTTTAATAGCCATAGTAAAATATATTTATACCTCTTGTTTATATAACAGTAAAACAAAACTAAAATCCTTAGTAGTAAGTATGCATTTGTTAATAGCCTAGAAAAAGAGTAATATTGAATTAAATATTTGGATGGGTGAACACACCATAATATAGTATTAGATGGCATAAAAAAAGTTTTCATCCTGTTACCTTTCTAGTATCATGCATGAACAGCCTGACTGTAGAAGAGGAAATACACAGAAAATATTTACCACCTTGAACAGAGGGATTAACTGGCTATAGGCTGGACATAAACCTTGCCCATGCTACTCATCTGAAAGATACCAAAATTCACCCTTTCTTCATGAAGGATGAAAACTTTCAGGGTTAGGTCCTAGGCAAAAAGGATCTTCAGCAAGAAAGCTTCTTTGCCATATTCAATATACTGCTTGTCTTATTACCTTTTCCTTCTGCTTCCATTATTTAAAAAGTCTTAAAATCATATTCTTTATAGAACCAAAAGCCAGCAAGAAAAATGGAGAATATGTAACTGCTAACTAAGAGACAAGACACCTGAGAAAATGAAATTATTTAAAAAGGATCCTGAAGATTTCTTTAGCTGACTTTAAATAGGTACATGTGATAAAGTTAAACATGCTGCATTAGGAAATAGTATTTAAGGATATTGAATTAATAAAATACATATTTGTTTGAAATATTTAAATCAAGTTCCTAAAAAAACAAAATAAACAAAAAATATAATGAACAGTATTAAATAAAACAAAATCTGACCAATAGGCCAAATCATATATTAATGAGTTTTATCACTGCTTTCTCTTCAGTGAATCAGTTTCTCAATTGTATATCTTAGATTTTACATGTGGGAAAATTAGAATTTATGTGTTATATGCTTGATTTGTGCACTCAACTGTTATGTTCAAACTCCGTATTTATTTGCTTATTTTTGTAGTACTGGAGAATGAATCCAGGGTTGCTCTACTACTGAGCTATACCCACAGCCTTTTATTTTTTTATTTTGAGACATGGTCTTGCGAAGTTACCAAGGCTGTCCTCCAACTTGGGATCCTCCTGCCTCAACCTCCTAAGTCATTGGGATTGGAGATGTGTGCCACTGTGTCCCACTTTCTATTGGTATTCAGATGAATTCTTTCACTAATAGAATTGACTTTTTTTTTTCATTTTCCTTAACTAATATTCTTGAGAAAAAATGTTTTCAGTATTATTACATGGTAGAGGTAAACATACATAACCAATGACTGAAAGATCTTATTTCAAAGTAGACTTCATGATCATATTCTCTTAACCAATGGTAAAAACAGCTAAAGAGAAGCAAAAATAACAATAAGGAAGAGATTAGCAAAGACCACAACCAAGTGTTCAATGTGTATTTTCTTTTTCTTAGTAACAATGCCATCATTTTATTCCAGACAACATTGGCTCCTTCAAAAGACTACATCTTCCAGCCTCCCTTCATACTAGAAGTGGCTAAGTGGATGCCACATTTATTTTTCATAAACAGATCATTAAGAAAATGAGGATACTGAAACAAGCTATTCTTGTCATTCTGCAATTCCTTATTTCCTAATCCAAATGAGGATGTCACAGTTGGAGATTCAGGTGATCTTTGACCTTGGGGATGGAAGTCAGAAAGAAAGATGTCTGAACATAATATAAGAAAACTGGTTTTTGATGCTGTGTTAGTCATCTTTTTGTCACTGTGACCAAAATACCTAACAAGAATAACTTAGAGGAGAGAAAGTTTATGTGAGCTCATGGTTTCAGAAGCTCAGTCCGTGGTTGTCCGACACCATTGCTCTGGGAGCAAGGAGAGGCAGAACATGTTGGCAGAATTGTGTGGCAGAGAAAACCTCTTCAGCTGATGGCAGCCAGGAAACAGCAAGCACAAGGAGCCGAGGACAAAATATAAATTGACGGACATACCCACAGTGGTCTACCTCCTCCAACCACAGTCCCACCTACCTACAATTACCACCAAGTATAGTGGTACTTGCAAATTGTTAATCCATTTAATAGATTAGTCCACTGATCAGGTCATGCCTTTTATAATTTAATCCTTTCATCTCTGAACATTGCTACATAGTCTCATGAGTTAAGTAGGGACACCTCATATTCAAACTGCAATAGGTGTTTTATGTTTAAAGGAATGTTTAATCGTTTTTAAAAAAGAGAGATAGGGAAGGGAGAGAGAGAGACAGAGAATCAATTTTATTTATTTTTTCATCTGGTTTTTGTTGCTCCAACACTTAGTTTTGTATGTGGTGCTGGGGTTTGAACCTGGGTCCGCACATATGCCAGGCAAGTGCAACATCACTGAGTCACTGCTCCAGCCTACTTTAATCTTTTTGATAATTATTATTTAAGAAGATAAACTCTCATGTGCTTAAATTCTATAGATTCAACTATGATAACCTTAACATACATAAAAATCAACTGGAAATGGATTAAGGATTTCAGTATAAGAAATGAAACTATGAAACCACCACAGGAAAACATAGTGGAAATGTTTCAGAATGTTGAAATGGACAAGGGGTTTTTGAACACAATCTCAAAAGCACAGGAAACAAAACCAAACACAGACAATTGGAAATATATCAAACTAAAAAGCTTCTGGAACAAAAATAATGAAAAGAGTGAAGACACAATCTACAGAATGAGATAAAATATTTATATACTATATATGTAACTAGGAGTTGATTTCCAGAATATATAAGGGATTTAAAAAACTCAATAGCAAAGAACAAATAAGCTGATTAAAAATTGGACAATAGATATAAATAGACATTTCTCAAAAGAAGAAAAAATAAATGGCCAATAACTATAATAAAAGTGCTGAACATTACTAGTCTTTAGAGAAATATAAATCAAAACCACAATGAGATATTGCCTCACCCTGATAAACAAGGCTGTTGTAAAAAGATCAAAGATAACTAGTGCTGGTGCTGATGTGAAGAAAAGGGAACCCTTGTATACTCTGGTATGATTGTAAACTCTTGGAGTCATTATTGAAAGCAGTATGGAGGTTTTTCACAAAATTGAAAATTAAAAATATCATCCAGCAATCCTACTCCTGGGTATACATCCAAAGGAAATGATATTAGTATGTTGAAGAGGCATTTGTACCTCCACGTCTATTAAAGCACTATTCAAAATAGCTAAGAATTTAAAACAATCTAAGTATTCCACAACTGTTGAATGGATAAAGAGACATGGTCAGCATTCAGCCATATAAAGGAATGAAGTTTCGTCATTTGCTAAACATGCATGGAACTAGAAATCAATAAGTTAAGAAAAATAAGCCAAACACAGAAAGACTAGTACCACATAATCACACTCAAAGTGGAATCCAAAGAAGTTGATGTCATGGAGTACAGTGGTGGTTACCAGAGGCGGGGGACAGCAGGATGAAGGAGAGATGATGAGAGGTTGGCCAATGGGTACTAAGTTACAGGAAGTCAGAGCTAGAAGTTTTGGTATGCTATTACACAGTAGGGTTAAATGGATAGCAATAATGTACTGTGCATTTAAGAAAGATAAAAGAAAGGATTTAGAAAAAAGTTACATTGAAGAAATGATATACACTTGAGATAAATATGTTTAACCTAATGTAAACATTATACAATGTATACAAGTAGTGAAATAGCATGTTACTCTATAACAGATACACCTTTTTGTTTTTATGTAGCAGTTGAAAATAAATTTAAAACAAACTGAAAGTTTCTTAAATAATATAAAGAATGATGACATCTCTAAGATTGATCAATTTTCCTTCCAACCATTATGTATAAAAAACTTATGAAAATGAAAGGTAATTCAGGCAACATATTTCTGTCAGAAACTTTGGCTTGCAATATACAATAGGGGCATCCGCATGTACTCTAATCTCCAGCAATGACTTCATTCCAGAAAGAACACTGAATAAAATATGCACATACATGTAAGTGAATAAACATAAATGATCTCTGGAACAATCTAGTCTGGACATCACACTTGGGCGCTGCGTGACTTGTCAGCTCACTGTATCTCTCTGATTATAAAATCAGAGCTTACAACAGATTGCTTTTACGACATGAATGAGTGTTAAATTTCTATGTTATTTTGATGATTCCTTCACATGCAAACTTTTAATGAACAATGGATGGGAGATGGCCTCTGAATATTTTGTGATTATAATTAAGCTTTAGTCCTTATATGCTGAATTTTCCTATTTTTCAAGTGCAGTGGTATATCTCTAACATTCCGTAAATCTATAAAATTATGATTGTCAAATTTTTCAGATGTCACATTTATTCATATAATATTTTATTAGCTATCACTGGCATCCATGGTATTTTGTATACTAGGATTGAATAAAATTCTTGTTCCTTAATCTTGCCAGTTTGTCACTATTGCCTAAGTCCTTATTAAACATATGCATTTCTAGGCTCCCTGAATCTACCCAAGGAACCTAGCCAACGAAAATGTGCATGAAAGGTAACCAGGTATTCTATTTTAAACACAGAGAAAAATAATCATTGAAATCAGCAGAGTTACAAAAATACTAGGCTAAATCATGCACATAACAGGTATAAGAAATACAGTGTTTAACAGTTCATGCAAACATACTGTCAAAAATTTCAGAGAAAGTGAAGAAACTGGAAGGTGATTTGAGGAGACTAAAAAAGTTTTCACTGAGATGGAAGCATGAATGGATGTTTGCTGCACCACTGAGCTCAGTGGAGGAGAGGTAGAGGCAGCGCAGATGGCAGAAGCATGTGTGGGGCTGTCCTGCGTGTTGCAGGGTGTTTAGCAGCACCCCTGGCCTCTACCTGTTCGAAATGCCGGTGGCTCCTCTGGAGTGGTGACGGTAAACTATGTCTCTAGACATCTGCAAGGCGGGTACGCTACAGGCCCTGAGTATTAGCTTGCTGTGGTTGTCATAACAAATTACCACAAACTGGTAGCATAAACAATAGAAAATAATTTCCCCACAGTTCTGGAGGCTGGGAGTCTCCTATCAAGGTGTTCTTAGGTCTGTTTCTTCCTAAGGCCTCTCTCATTGTCTTAGAGACTGTCATATAGTTTTTCTTCTGTGTACAAGCAACCCTAGTCTCTCTTCATCTTTCCTAAAAATACTAGAAAAAATAGGTTAAGGCTGAACACATGTAACCTCATTTAACCTTAATTAGTTCTTTAAAGATCCTATTTCTGGAAACAGCCATCTTAGGAGCTACGAATTGAATTTGGGGGAGAAACAAATCAGTCTATAACATCCCCTTTAAGAAGCAATGCAGGAGTTGACATGCACGAGGACCTGGGTTCGAACCCCAGCACCATATACAGAAAAAAAAAAAAAACAAGCACATGAAAACCTAAAGAAAACTGATGCTTGATGCTCCCTCCCTCTCTCTCTCCATATATATATATATACATATACACATATATACAGAGAATACAATAGGAAGTGAGACTGAGAAGAAAACATAGGATCAGATCCTTAGCACTAAGGTACTACAGATTTAATACTTCTCTTTGCAACATATGCAGGACCTGCAGCACCAACAATTTTTAAGCAGATTTAAACTGGATGAGAAAAATCTGGTGTCAAGATGATTAGTTTGAGGCTCTTAGATTAGTATGAAGCAAAACATAATGACAATCTAAATTAAGGAACATGGGCACAAAGGAGAGAGAAAGTAGGTGCTTACTTTTTTTTTTTAATCCTCCAGGTCAAGCAGTAACAAAGAGATGAATTCAACACAGTACTAGAAAGTCTGATAAATTTTTAGAATGCCAGAATCTTAGAACTATAAAATATTTCAATATGATTTTTCCTAATCTTTCATGCAAAGCTGGACTCTCTTCTCCAGTATCTCTGATGCAGATTTACCTACTCTCTACATAAAATCTTCCACCAGAGGAAACTCAGTTCCATACTGGACTATCTACTCGAGTTTTAAACAGCTACTACCGGTTGAGCCAAATAGTAACTCACTGCATTAATTTTCTTAGTTATGTGATAAAAGGTTTTCACATACTTCCTTACTTAGTATTTGTGATCATTTCACATCATTTTGTCACTTGCTGTCTTGCATAATTAGATTCTGTACGTACCATGAAAAAAGTTCCTTTAGTTTTTAGTGGGGACATACTGTATTACCCTCATTCATATACCTTACATTGGGTTCCACTCCTTATTATCTTACAGCTTTTTTTTTTTCTCTTAAAGAAAGGGGTAGCAGAGTCCTTTCTGTTCCATTATCTTCCTTTAGAAGTAAAGAGTAGGGGCTGGAGTGGTGGCTCAGTGGTTATGGTGCTTGCCCGGCATGCGCAAGTACACGGGTTCAAACCCCAGCAACCCACGTATAAAACTAAGTGTCAGAGCTATGTGAAAGACTCAATAAAATTTAATTCTCTCTCTCTCACTGTCTTTCTCTCTCTCTTAAAAAAAAAAGAAGTAGAGAGTAATTTCTTACAGAGGGATGAAGCAACATTTTGAGATGAGGTGCTAACATTTCCTGCCAGCACATTTACTCTCTGGGCAGTGTTTAGCAAATCTTTAATTGTAATAGTTAAAAACTAACAGTGGAAAAATATTTGAATCTAGCAATTTTAATGTGCAACAGAAGAACTCAATGCTAAGCTACAACACACTTCCTCCACACCCACATCCACTCTCCCACGGCGGGGTATGTGTGGATGCATTGCATAGAAAATACCAACCAGAGACTCACATATCACTATATCTCTATGGAGTCCATGATTTGACTTAAAAACCATAACCCAGCAACTGATTTTCTCTATCAGCATGTCAATGTCTTGTAAGAGTAAAATCATCCAATATTTCAAAAAGTTATTTATTTTACAAAGTTCACTTATATCACACTTAGTGCCAAGCACATTTTGAAAACCATTCTTTATAATAAGGAAAGAATAAAATCACACTATAATTATTTTTCTTACCCTACATAAAAGGAAAAAAAATCTTTGAGGTGATCAAAACGTGCTAATTTTAAAGGATTACATGGCATTCCTACAGTAGGTCAAAATATTAATTATTGGGGCTGGAGCGGTGGTGGCTCAGCGGTTTCGGCGCTTGCCTGGCAAGCACGAGGACCCGGGTTCAAACCCCAGCACCACGTACACAACTGAGTGTTGGAGCAACCAAGGCCATGCGAAAAAACTAAATAAGGTTGTTTCTCTCTTTCTCTGTCTCTCTCACTGTCCCTCTCTCTTTAAAAAAAAAAAATATTAATTATTTAAAATTATCTTTGGTATCACAATCTACGTGCACTTACTCAATTCTTTAATATAGTGCATGCATTAACACATATCCTTTATGTGCAATGACACTTGTAGTTTAAAAAAATGAATTCCATTTTTGTTGTGAACATTAATCATTTTCTGGGCCCGGACACAAGAAATGAATGGTACGGAGGTTGACAGTTCTGACAGAGGGGACCATGTATTGAGGCCAGTGATTAATCTCGTAATGAAACTAAACCCCTGTGCTGGCCCAAGATTTTAATATTAAGAAAGATAACAAGTTAGACGAAACTCAGAACATTGCCAAGTAGTCAGTTATTCTGCTGCAAGCTGGATGCCAGCTAACTTTGGGATGACTGGCAATATGCTGGGGCCTTGTATCTAGCAAAGGCTTGAGACTCTGAAAGATGAAGAGGAAAACCTATAAGTTTTTAGTTACAATTAGGATGTACTCTAGGAGTTTGTGCTTTCATTTGCTGTATCTGAGAGCCTGTTCTAGGCAGAGACCTCCTCCAGAAGACTGAAGCATAGAACTGCCTCGTTTAGATAACTGGTCTGAAGTACAAGTTTCTAAGGTAAACTGAGTGGGTTTTCTGAGACATGAGGATTTATATTTCTTTATTACTCATTTGTGTTTTGCCAAACACTTTGCTTCTAAGAAAATGATGGTGAAAATTTAAATCCACTAATCTGTAAAATAACTGGCCAAAGGCACTTGTTAAAAGCAGATTCACATACTCTCTTCCAAGGTACTGAACAAAAATTCACTCTGAAATTTGCTATAGGAACTCCTATGGATTCTGAGTTATTTACAGAAGTGTCTACAAGTTATTCTAACACTAATGATAATTCAAAGTTTACAAAAATGTGAAATATTGTGCAATAAAACTGGTATTGGAAGGTTTCTGAAGGAAATCCTCAGTAACCTCATAGACAAGATGGTTCTTCTTCCAAGTCCACTCACCACACTAACTATAATGAATATAAAATGACCATTGCTTTGTTCTAAACAATGCATACATATGAAAGTACTTGGTGATTTCCAATTGAAAGCTCACAGAAGACCAAAGCTAGAATATTTATAAAAATTCTGAAAGAAAAAAAAACACCTTGAGAAATGATTAATTTTTAAAATTTCTATTAAATGTATTATATAATTTCATTTTTTAATGAATAGTATAGCTAATGACAGCATTCACTATCAATGTTACCAGCTAATATATGCTCAATATAGGACTAAAAAAAGGCAGACTGGTCATTTTCTTCAAAGTTTTCAATGAACCAGACTCAGTTGTACATGAACTAAACTGGCCAGTCTCCTCTCCAGAGTCATGGGTTGCTGATGTTCTAGGGAGCCTCAGCTGATCAGCTGACTCACAATACTCTCCTTCCATAGGACACATGTTCCTCACCCACTCCTTCCTGCACTGCCAACTTCTGTAAGTCCTGGAAACTTCACATTGAGCATAAAGGTAGGCCATGTATGGCCACAACTGAGTGACTGAGTTGTGTCTAGGCCACTTACATTTTTTCATGGCCCTTGAATTTTCTTCTCATAGCATTAACATAACTAAAAACTAGTTAGCTGTATTGATTATTGTTAACATAGCTCTCAGTGCTTTCTGCAAATTGAGAGAGGTCATAGATCATCTTCTTGTTCAATCTATTTATCTTTAGCCCTTAAAAGTATAGGGCACATGGGGCTGGGGAGGCCGCATGACCACCCAGGCTCAAACCCAGCACCGAATATACAATTAAGTGTTAGGAAAACAAAAAACAGATGAAAAAATAAATAAATCATCTTTCTCTTTCTTATCTCTCTCTCTCAGATTCTTTTAGTCTCCCTTTAACAAAAAACGTATAGGACACATAATAGTGCTTAAATATTTTTATTAAATGAGTTCCTATATATTTATGTGTAAATAATACACAATGATTTCTTTAGCACCATAATTCATTATATGTAGCTTAAAATTACCAAAAATCTCTGAATCATACTTTAAAATTCCACTCTTAAAACCTGGATTTTTTTAAAGTAATAGATTCCCCAATGACTGCTAACTGAACAATAATGTCATTATAGACTCTTTAAACCAGATCAAATTAAAATTTAAAAAATTAAGGTCCCAACTTTTTCATTACCTTTATGGGCACTGTTAAAAACGTGATATTAAAAAAAGTGATATTAACTTCTGTCATTTTTTAACATTATTTGATAACATTTTATATTTTTCTTATTAGTGAGTTATTCACTTTTAAGTATAGGTATAAATTTTAGACTTTAGAAGAATCTAGGAAGGTTTTCATACTATATTTTAAATTTAATTGTCAAACAAGTATTTTTCAAGTGTTTAAATATCAAAACTTTATATTAGTTTAAAGAACATTTATTCTTTCTACATTCTTGTGATAGTATTTTTGATCAAGTTACTACATTCAGTACAGGGTATATAAGTAGAATAAAATAAAGCAAAAAGTTATAGCCAGGCTTGTTAAATGATTTCCAAATCTTGGTATCCTAGGGAACCAAGGATATCTAATCTATTAAAATGGATTTGATGTTTCAAAAGAGATTTCTTCTATATTTTTCTTTCAACTGACCCTGCAATGGCATTTCAAAGGGATTTAAAGTGTAGTTAAATATCTACAATTCAATATCCATTTTATTGGTGTTTAGTATAATTCGGAAACATACAGGAAGAATAGTTACATAATAAGACAGATTGTACTGAGAGGCGTTTCATTTAATTAGATTTTTATCATACAGAATGGATATTTAACAAGTAAGGGCAACACAAGTGAATAAAAGTGAAGGGATATTCTACCTGAAGATCATATAAATTTCCTTTGTGCTGAACTAATAAGTGGCTGATTTTTCTAGCAGGACTTGACAGAGCATGAAAATTAACCAACAATATGAAGCCTCAGAGACTAAAGCAATCAAAAGCTGCAGTGCACACTGAGGTTGAGGGAATGTAACATCACCTGAACATCACTGTGTAGGCATCAGTGAAACTGTGCTGGTCACCATAAAACATGTCCCACGGCAGAAATAGCAATACGGACTTTGCACACTGTGCTATAATTTAAACACTCTACTTTTATTTTCCAGGCAAAATGCGCGAAAATGAAGTTCAGTTTGCTTCAAACTGTAGACAATCTTTGACTAGAAAGTACTAAGAAGATAATATGGGGTTCTAAATTTATAGGATGTGTACGTTTTGCTAAATAATTATTCAAAGTGCCTTGAGTTCCTGCCTAGTAAAATGGGATTAATATCTGAAAAACAGTTCTTGAGGAGCATAAATTAGAATTAGATGGTTGTTTAAGAATAAATTCAATATTGTTACTAAAATTCAGTATAGTAAGTTTTCATGAAGTATTAGTTTTTCCACCATATTTCAATACAATAACATGGCACTGATTTACCCTGTGTTATATAAAATTTCTTCAGTTTTCATGGAAATGTAAATTAGTGTAGTTATTATGGAAAATAGTATGCAGGTTCCTGAAAAAATTAAAAACAGAACTACCATATGATCTAGCAATGCCAAATGTGGGTATATACCCAAAGGAAATGACATTTACATGTTGAAAAGACATCTGTATATCAATGTTCATTGCTGCTCTATTCACAATAATTATGGAATCTAAACAACCTAAGCAACCATCTACTGATGAAGGAATAAAGAAAATGTGGCAGACAAACATAATGGAATACCATTCGGCTATAGAAAGGAATAGAATCCCGTCATTCGCAGCAGGCACTGGAGATCATTATGTTAAGTGAAATAAGTCCAGACACAGAATGACAGGTACCCATGATCTCACTCCTCTGTGGAATTTTAAAAAAATTTATCTCAGAAATTGAGAGTAGAGTGGTGATTACCAGAAGCCAAGGAGCATAGGAGGAAGGAAAGAATGGGAAAATGTTGACTAAAGGTTGTTGAGTTACAGATACTTAAGAGGAAGAAGTTCTGGAGTACTATTGTGTAATAGGGTGACTACATATCACATAATCACTATATTTTTCAAAAAGTCAGAAGAAAGGATATTTTAAGTTTTTGTCACAAGGAAACAAATTTGAGGACATAAATACAGTTATATGTATTAAACCTTATATGGTGCCCTCATTAACATGAACAGCTTTCATGTTTTTGCTTTTCACTTAAAAACTAAAAATAAATGATTCCTTTGGATGGGAACGGAGATCTCACTTTTGAGTAAGCAACAATATCCGCAGGGAGAAAAAGAATGGGGGATAGGAAATCAAATGAAAAAGGTGAGCAGGTATGTGAGCAGGAGGACATCATCTGTGAAAGATCCGTAGGCACTATGGTAGACATTGAACTGTCTCCAACATCCGCTTCATCTTTTTCCTCCTTTCCCTATAGTAGAAGCAGAAGAGCTAAACTTCGAGGATTTTAGATCACAGTCATATTCTGCCAATCACTTACAAGCAAATATGGGTTGGGAGGGGAAGCAAGGCAACCCCCGGGCATTTGTCTCCATTTACAAACACAGCCGTGGAGGAATCCATTTGTGTATCTATTTCTCTTCAACAGCATTAACCAAGTTTGTAGAATCCTGCAATCATTTCTGGAGGTGGGTAGAGGTGAGACGTGGGTGATGGAATTAAGTCTCGCACAGTTCTGAATCCAGCAATACTGGACCAAATAGCTTCCTAGTCTTCGCGGTTTCTGAAGCACAGTCCCTCCTGAACGGTGGAGGTGTCCTCATAGCTGCTCAGTGCAGTGGTTCTCCAGCCAGTGGCTTCTGAGGACAAAAGTGGCCTTCATTGCCTTGGGCTTGGCTCAGTGGCTTGGCTTTGCGTTTCATTCTTGACAGCTCAATCTAGACTTTCTTTTTTTGCAAACCTTTCAAGCCATTTAAGAACCTTGAAAAATTATTTTCTGTTTTGAAGGTAGTTCAGCGAATACTTTCTTTAAAACAGATCCATATAAATGGAGATATCAATAAAGCTCCATAAAATTTACAGTCAATGAAGGAATTATGTAGCCAAGTAACATCTGAGGCCATGTGAAAGATAATATTAATTTGTCTTAGTATATTTTATTTCTTAAAATTATATATTTTCAGTACTACAGAAAATACTGAAATAAAAAATAAAATTGCTGGACATTTAATATATATGCTATATTAGGCAATGTCAAATGACAGAAAGAAGAAAATTGCTTTAAGTGAGCTCACCATATACACAAGAAGCCAGTTCAAGACAGAATGTCGTCACCACAAAAACGTCACCGAGATTTCCCACAGCAATAGGAAAGTGTGAGTGATTTTCACTATGGAGATGAGTGAATACTTCTTTTGATTTTAATGAATTCATCTGGGGAGAGGTTTCTAAATATAGAATTTGAAAATCCATTTTTTCTGAGCTTAACAGATAATAAGGGAAAGTGCTTCATAGTAGCATGTTTAGGAAAGCTCAACAAAACAAAAAAAGAAGCTTTGTTTCTCCAGGATACCATAGAGACTCTAATAGTTAATATGTCCTCGGTATCACTAACAAAAGCTCATATTCCACAATATTTCATAATGCTTTTTTTGACAGATGGTGATTTTCATGGACTACCTGTCAAAAGTATTGTTGTAAGGAACACACTCTTAGAAATAAAATGTGACATAGGATGGAGAGCAGAGATTCTTAGGAATACAAAAAAATAGCCATGTAATGCATTGACAAATATCAGACCAGAATAAAAGCTCACTGTTATAAATGATTTGTTATTAAGCTGAAAAGTTGTTTCAAATGTTATATTAAGGAATTTGTACAGTGTTCTGCAGTCAGGGGAAACTATGGAAATTTGATTTTTTTTGTCTTCTACAGAGAGCAAGGTGTTTAAAACAAAGGTTTAAGATCAATCAGGTGACACAAAAGTAGCAAAGATTACTACTAGCACTGGGTGAACAACAGCACTGGAGACAAAAAGACAACTTTCTCAAAGGTGGAAGAATGATTATAAAATTAATATGCTCTAAGAAAAAAATCTCAGTAAAGGCACACATGCGCACATGTACAAACATACAATAGAAAACCAGAAGTCTGTGTATTGACTCCTGAAAACAAATAAACAAAAAGTTAAGCACATATCTCAGTAACTTCTTGAAAATGCTGTTTGGAACTAAAAACAAAAAAAGAACAACTTAACATCATGACATTCATAAAGGTGTTCTTTTCAAACACTGATTTTTTTTTTTAGTATTGCTCATTATGTTTTTTAGATATGGAAATGTTTAACTTCATGGTTTTAAAAATATACAAATAAAAGTTGTAATCCTAATTAGAAAATGAAAAAAATTAGCTAACACTTATATGTTTATTATCTTTCAGGTGTTATTTTAAATGAATTTTATTAGCTTTTCCTAAACATAGTCCATGAGTAAGTTGCTCAACTATCACCACCTCAATTTATTATCATATGGAAACTCTGGCAGCCCTGATTCTTTGCTTAAAGTCACCATTGTCTGGTTTTTGACCATTTGCTCTGAAAAGACACACAAAAATATAGTGGCTGAGATAAGACGGAACTTTCTCTGGTCCAGAGGCATAGGCAGATTAGGAGGATTGCATTCTTTCATGAGATCACCAAGGAGCCAGATGCTATCTAGTGGTGCTGTCATTCTTCAGGACAGTGTCCTCATTGAGAGAGGTGAAGTTCATTCTTCATGACTGTGACCATGTTCAAGCCCACCAGGAGGATATAAGAACAGCTCAGGGCAAGGAGCTACTTTGAATGGGTAAGATAAATATGTGCTCACATCACTTCCTCTCACCCCTCTCCTAATTCAGTCATATGGATTTGCCAAGCTCCCAGGGAAGCTGGATTGTTACCAAGATTGAGTAACAGAGAACAAATGCTGAAGATAATCACCCCCTGAGTTTAAAGAATCCTTGAGTTGTGCTTTGGATATGAACTGATCCCAAAAGTTCCCATGTTAACATAGGAGGTAAAATGGTTAGATGATGAGAAGGCATAAACTAATCAGTCCATCCAGTTTGAATGGACTGACTGGGTGGAAACTGTAGGCATCTGGGACGTGGCTGGGGAAAGTAGCTCTGTAGGATTTCACCCTTGTAAGTGTGCATGTTCCCTGAGGCACCTCCCAATCCTCTTTGTGTTTCCTGGCCAGCCATGAATGGAGCCGCACTCCTCCACCAGCATGTCTTGCATCATTACAGTCCCAGAGCAATGGTGTTGGCCCACTGTGCGCTGAACCTCTGATACTGTCAGTCAAAATATATATTCCTCTCCTACTATTTCTTATCAGGTATGTTAGTCTCAGGAATTCAAAGCTAACACACCTAGTAAATCACCTGGGATCCTATCCACTAATTAACAGATGTGACCTACAGATCCAATTCTATCTTAACTCTTAGCTGATATTCTACATCCAAAATGAATTTGTGAAATAGACATTATTAACTCCACTAACAACATATATTTATAATTAGAATAAATTATTTCTGTAAGATCAACAATTATTTAGAAACACTGCATGATGTGAAACTATGTCTCTGGTACCTAAATTATTTTTTAAAAAGTAACATTGGTGGGGGGTAGGAGTGGTGGCTTCGCGATGCGGTGCTTGCCTGGCATGCCCAGGTACACAGGTTCGAACCCCAACACCACATACACTACGGAGTGTTGGAGCAACGAAAGTCACATGAAAAATTAAATAAAATTGATTCTCTCTTTCCTCTCTCTCTGTTTTTCTCTCTTTTTAAAAAAAAACATTGAATTCATTTTTCTATAATTAGCAGTGCATTATATTTTTACACATAAAAACTTTTCAAAAATCTTATGCTACACATATATGTGCATGCATGTATATCTATATTCAATTTATTTATTGATAGAGTTCCTATTTTCAATGAAAGTTTTCTTTTTTTTATCTGCATGAGGTTGAATACCAGATCTTCAAAATGGCTTTTGTGACTTTTTCTAGAAGACGTTTTCATTTGATTAACATAATTTTAACTTACGATATCTTTGCCTGGAAAAATTACTGCTATAAATCAGAAAATTACCTATATTGACAGCAGGCTATGAAACCAATGTTGTGGAGTTCACCAAATGTTATTCAAGCTTTCAGTATGAGAAAATAAGTATGCAAATCACATAGCCTATGTATAATACCTCAGTCTCTTTCTAAGTTGATATCTATAGAAGTGCATATCAAAATAAAATCTCTCTCTTAACTCCAACAGAGAGGCAAGGATCAGAGAGGGCCAAGATCAAACTGTGAATAAAGTAATCTTGCACATCACTTCAGCTTCCACTACAAGTGATGCTAACAATCGGAGGATGCCTCTAGGTGCCCTGGGCTGAGGTGGGTAACACAAGGGCCCCAGTCTTCAGTGCTCTCTCTCTGGATCTTTTCATAACTACTAAAATGTACTTTTAAAACCTCAGATACATTAGTAGTGCTGTTGGGAGTTGAAATCTCTTTTCATACCATTTTAGCAATCATTTGGCTGTATCACAGGTCACTGTTTCTTGTATGCTACAGTAAACCTCCACCTAAAAGTGTCAGTCTGGCTGTGAGAAAATATCAACTATCTGCATGGTCCACAGGACTAAAAAAAAAATGCTTTGTCTCACATGCCACACAAGCTCTCTGCTTCATTAAATTGCAGCAACAATACTTCCTAGAGATCAGTGACAACTTCCAAATATATTGAGATTATCTTTACCTATAACATGCTTTTAACAACTCATATAATGATGAGCTTAAATCTGGATGTTTTAGGAAGAAACTCTTAAATCTGTCCAGGTGGGGTTGGAGCAGTGGCTCGGTGGTTACAGCACTCGCCTGGCATGCACAAGTACACTGGTTCAAACCCCAGCACCCACATACAGAACTAAGTGTCGGAGCAACGAAAACCATGTGAAAAAAAAATTGATATTCTCTCTCTCTCTCACTGTTCTTCTCTCTTTAAAAAAAAATCCACCCAAGTAATTTGCTCTTATGTTTTTGCCCCTTCCTCCAAAATTAGTGTTCCATAATATTCTCAGTTCAGATTCTTGAACTTTGAAGTGAAGAAAGTCAGATGCCATGATGATGATTTACACTGTATCTAAGTTTATTATATAAACTTAATTTCATGAAAAGTGAATATAAGATTGAAGATATGATTAGGTATTTTGTTCTCAAAGAAATTTCATGTATTTCTAACAGTGAATAAATTCTTATTTAGGCATCTAAAGTAACATCATGTTTTGTTATTTATTTTGCAGCTTTCCAAACTCCTGAATTTTGAAAAGTATTATAAAACTAATGAGTTATTATGGTCATTATACAAATGTACCTATATTTACTATGCACAATTGTTTTATTAAATATGACATACTCGTAATAATTGCAGGTAATTTCTATTCTCTTGGAATGTATCATTTAAAACCTTCAATCCAATACCCATGGCTTGATTTCTACAGCATGATATTATATGAATTCTTCTTTCAGATGTTAATTTACTGAACAGATATTTTCAGTCCATAACCACATGCCAGGCATTAGTTGTTACTGGAAATACAATGATAGACAAAGGCATGGAATTCACCTGTCAGAGAATACTAGGAGAGATGGATTAAATGCTAACATGTGCATCAAATTAAGCATCATTTCAGGTTCTGAAAGGGAAAATTGTAGACACTATTGAGGGGGTACTATCGAGTGCAATAATTTGACCTATGCCTAGAGAAGGTTCTCATATAGTAATGCATGAGGCTTCAAAAAAAGTCAGGGGTTTGTCACTTTCTTGATTCAGTGACATGATACTTTTGCTTAGAACCCTAGGATGAGGAAGTGGCTGATTTGAGTTCCACGCTGTATTTGATCTTTCCTCACATGCTGTGCATTCTTGATAAAGAAAGGAAAAGGTGGGAGTAGCAGAGGGAGTGGAAGAGTTAGTCTATTCATATTTCATAAGACTTTGCCTGTGAGCACTGCAGTTTCCATCAGAGCACACACCCACATGTGGTGTCTGTCACACCCCAAGGAACACTGACACAGAATCAGGGTCAAAATACGTAGCATGACAGTTTCTTTGAAGTTTGCATTTTGATGGTCTTTAGACACAAAGTATTTGTTCACTTTTGACCTCAACAATCTTTGAGACCATGAGTCAGATGACATATGAATTGTGGGAGATCATGAATGTTGCCTCCAAAAACTTTCAATTAGTATTTCTTATAACAGACTGAATACAGCTGTGAAGAAACCAGAGCACAGTGCTGAAATCTGATTATACAGTGAAACGCTGTAAGTAGCCAGTTGCTATTTCCCTGCTCTAATTTAATCAGTAATTCTCTATTGGAATAACCTAGACAAGAGGATTTAATCACATTTTATAATAAAAGAACAAGGAAAAAGTTGGGAATTTGAATAATGTGCTCTTTCTTTAGTACGGATACATTCCAGTGGGAAGACAGACCAAAAGTCAATTATAAAAAAACTTTTTCTCACTAAGGTTTATAATGATCAAAGTTTGGACAAAAATTAATTGATCTAGAAAAAAATTTAGTTAAAATGGGCATTGATTCAAATACATGAAATAGAGGTTCATGCAGAGTTGCCAAGAAGGGTATTTAATTAATAGGAACAATTTAGTCACTTCTCCTTGTAACCAATTGACTAGCAACATGAGTACTAAAAGGCTGTTGCATCATATTACTGTAATAACCTGTCTTTTTGACAAATGTTAGTTACAACAAAACTTGATCATCTAGAACCTCATGATCAAGTGTACTCATAGCTATCTGTATATATTTTAAGAATAAATTAAGCTTAAAATGTTATTACTTAATAGTAAATGTGATTTTCAAAGCTCAAAAAATAGCATATAAAATGTGAGTTTTAGTTTGCAGCATTCCTTCCTGGCTGGCACAGATTGAAGTCCCCTAAGAGACGGACCCTGACCTGGGGAAGCAAATGGAGATTCATTAGGGCATGCTGTCTCAGAGTCAGTTTGAGGTAGGTGAAGAGAAGGAGCAGCAAAGGGCAGCGTTTTATAAGTTCAGCTTTGGTGTCATCATGGAAAGATCTTGGTCAGCCACAAGGAAACTCTGAAGCTGGGTTGGCCCTGGAGAGCTATTTTCAATGGGGGTGAGGGAACTGTGCCTTAACTACATTGTTACCGTCCACTGGATATGAGCTTCCAATGAAAATCAGTGAACCTCATAGAGGGCTCTCATCAGTCAAAGCACTTTGGGAACACAACTGAGATCTTTCAGCTGGACACCTTCCCAGAATGTAAGGGAAGAAACACTTCATGCCTGGTGGCAGATTTCAGTGGTATAGCACATCTCCACAGCATGGACTTCTTCCAATATTTATTAAATTTCTTCTACATATAAATGACTATTACCATGGAATTTGAGGCTTCTAATTCCTCTGTCCAGCAACTTGATAGCATTACATACACACACGCACACACACGCACACACACACACAGAGAGAGAGAGAGAGAGAGACTACATTTGATATCACTCCAAGTTAGTAAATATTTAGAGATGGATAGATGAAATCAAGAGCAATAGACATCAGTGAATTGGAGGTATTGGAAGCATTCCTTTCCATTTGTGTTAAGCTTGTAAAAATAAATACGATTTTTAAATGACAAAAGGAAAGAAAAGTCATTTAAACAATATAGTTTTTAAAAACATATGAGTCAATGTAAAATGGGTCTTGCAGAAGAATGAACAAGGCCAATATGACAGAAATATAGATTATATGGTTAATTTAAAAAGTTTAGGGACACAAGGTCCCAAAGGGAAGTTGGGGCACAGCAGAAAGCCCAAATTTTATTGTAGGTCTTACTGATATCCACCAAAATATCACTACCTGTTTGCTTATGAATAGGTGGAAGAAATGGCATTTTAGGATAAGACCTTCTCTCTAACTAGTATAGCTTACTGACCTTTCCCCCAAATTCCATGCTTTCCCCAGATTCCTGTTCTTAGAGTAGGCAACCAAAATGATTACTTTTTCTGGCAGTCTTGTTGACTGTTTGCTTTCAAAGCAACTGATTTTTTAAAAGTTAAATTATTTTTATTGGTTCTCCCAGAAGAGTAAATTACTCTAAATATTCCAAATCTGTTTGTAGAATGGAGTTTTTATAACAAATTTTCTCACTCTTTTGCCCTTTCCACACATTATTTTAAAATAATATGCTAAACTTCACACTTGATCTAAGATTAGGAGGGTTCTTCACATCTTTATAGGTTAAGTCTATTTCTTATGGACTCAATTGATACTGAAATAGGAAATACTTTGTCTACAGTGGAGCAAAAAATAAAATAAAATAAAATAAAAATTAAAAAAAAAAAACCTTCTGTGACCAGGAAAATGCTATTATCATGTACTAGATTCTGAGTGGTACAACTAGTTCTGGCATGCATATTAATGGATAACTTTCACTGGATAGTCACCATCACTAAGTTTAAGGACATAGACAACTCTAAAGTATTTATTACCTTTAATCTTCACAGTAACATTAATTGGGAGCTATATTTCTTCTCATTTTTCATACAATTGCATTACTTGACATCCCACAGTTAGACAGCACACATTCTGGATTGAATTCAAGCTATCTGTCCCAAAGACATAGCCCCCACAGAGTATATAAAGAATGTGAGGCTTATTAACTAAGGAATTGATCGTGTTAAAGTGAGGATCCTGTAACTCAAAAGCTCATGCTTAACTACTAAGCTAGGAAGTATCACATCAAAATTTATTAAATGAGATTTAAAAATTAAATCTCATAACAAAAAATAGTATTGTGGATTTCCAAAAGGCCACAGAACACAATTTCAGTTGAAAGGAAAGGGGGTGGAGAATCTCTCAAAAAAATGAAATAGTGTATTCTGCATCTCACTAATTCATTATTAATCTTCATTCCTAGATAATTTTGTCAAATCTTGAGTTTTAAAAAAATCAACAACTCTCCCTGTTCTTAGCTGATAACTGTGATTTTATATACTTCAGAAAAAAGAGATAGAAGCAATAAAAAGTACAGATTACTATTTCCTATGCCAGACTGCCCAGCCCTCCTGCATCTGTAAATTTTTTAATCTGTCCTCCTTCTTATAAAATGTAATAAGTGTCCATACACTTCTTCTCTGTATCTGTTCACAGAAAAAAAATAAAAACTCAAAATGGATTGTTAACACTTGTCAATTATATTTGATTCCCTGTCTGCCACACACTCTTTCTCTTTTTAAGCTCTCTTGTTGGAAATTTGTCCCTCTACTCACACCAAAGCCTTTGTTTCAAAGGTCACCAGCAACCAATACATTCCTAACTCCTGTGGTTAATCCTTTCTATCAATCACAGCATTTGGCACAGTTGACTAAAATACAGCTTGCTGACCTCCGGGAAGCAATTCTGCATTGCATACTGCCTTGGTAGATACTTCTTCTTAATGGCATTTCCTAATTCTTCCTCTTCCAACCAACTCTAAACAGTAGTAGCACTTGAGCGAAGTCTGCCACACTTTATTCTTTGCTATCAGACCCTTTTCAAAGATGAGCTCGTCTGTTCTCATGGCTGCAAACATGATTTGTATGTTGACAACTTTCAAAGTTATATATCCTGAAATGAATTCTTCTTGGGATCCAAATTCATATACGTCCGAGTTTTGTCAGCTTTTCTTTGACAAGACAGAAGACAAAAAGCACACCCTGACATCTGAGATTTTTCCCTTTTTTTTAACATTCACAAGTAGTCCATCAAGATGTGGATTTCCAAAGGATTTTTTATCTTCTCTTTTTCATCCTCATGGCAATAATCTTTCATCCCACAATCATCTTCCCACCAGACAAAACAAGTTTTTTGTTATGGTTTGAATGTGAAGTGTCCCCCAAAAGCTCACACAAGATAATGCAAAAAAAAAAAGTGTGATGGGAAATGATTAGGCTAGAGAGCCTTAACCAAATCAGTTAATCCCTATGAAGAGATTCACTGGTAACTATAAACTGGTTGGGTGGGGTTGGAGGAGGTGGGTCATTGGAGGCATGCCTTGGGGGTATATATTTTGTATCTGCAGAGTGGAGTCTTTCTCTCTGCTCCATTGAGCCATACTTTCAGCCATGATGTAATGCCTCCTGTCAAGTCCTGAGGAAAGGAGCTGATCTTCCATAGACTAAGACCTCTGAAACTGTGAGCCCTTAAATAAACTTGTCCTCCTAGAAGTGTTCTTCTAGGGATTTTAGTTGCAACAACAAAAACAGTTGACTAAGACAATTCTATTTCTTGATCTTTGTTAAAACCTATGCCTTCCATAGTGCATTTTCTATGAAAACCTGAATCACTTTAAAGACACAAAAACACAAAAATGACATTTAATATTTGCAATTACTTGTACTTATAATTAAATGCAAGATTCTGCCATGAAGTTGGCATATTTGTAATCCCAAAGACTCAGAAGGCTGGGGCAGGAACATTCCAAGTGCAAGGATAGTCTCAGCAATTTAGTGACACCCTAAGCAAGTGGGCAAGATTCTGTCTCAAATTTAAAAAAAAAATTAAAGGGCTGGGAGTGTAGATCAATGATAAAGCAGTAAACTACCCTACCTTTAGCGTAATCTCTAGCAACAAAAAAAAAAAAAGAAAAAGAAAAAGAACAAAAAGATTCTTCCATGAATACAGTTATCTCATAAAACGTTAATTCCCTTATTTCATCCACACCAATTTTCTCTGTGTTTCTTGAGCATGTTAAGCTCTTTGCTGATTGCAAGGCATTTTCTTAGTGCTGGTTGGAACATCCATCCTTCATCAGCCAAATTTTTACGTGGAAGGCTTTCTTACCATAGTTCTTTTTCAAATGTCACCTCTGTGAAGAGACTTGACTTACAACTCTGTTTACAACAGTACCCTTCACCCAAATTACTCTGCATTACTTTATATATTTAACAGTTTTATTGTTGTAAACAGCCCTGAGAAATTATAAAATTATTCTCACTAAAGACATGTCTACCTAATGTTAGCTTTTCAAAAACAGAGACTGTCTCCATCTGGTTCCTTACTGGATTTCCAGTGATTGTATCCCAGTGTGTATAGCAATGCCTATCACAGAAATTAATGATTTTTGGGGGTGGGGCATGATAGAAAAATATTAAATATCTCAAAATTGGCAGAAATAAAGTTTAACATTCATTTATGCATTATGCTAGTAGAGTTCACCCAATAGTTAGAAGACCAGTGTGTTGCCCACATTTGAGATCTAGAATCCTGGGAAAAGATGAGTATTGACGGCTGCTGACCATCATTGGCTCTGCCTGCAGCTCATAGTCTGGCTTTAGACACAGCATTTGGTTACAAAATGCATTACTGTATCATATATAGAGACATTATTTGGAGTGAAGCAAGTGCCTGCTCATGTAAAGGTAATCACACATATACATAAACTTGAGAGAATAAGAGAAGTAATCCAAACAGAAAAAGGAATTTTTTTATTGGTTCACAACAGATGTAAAAGAAAATGAGATTAATGCATAAAGGTAAAAACATCTACTGTTGGAACAGATCACTTATAGAAAAAAAGGATTACTACCTGAGAAAATTATCTTTTTTCAAATGTGAAACCCAAAAATTTAACACATCTGAATAAGTCTATAAAGTTATTACTTTTTCTCAAATGGGCATTTGAAGTATGGATATTAAAATATTATTTCTAAATGTACTAGTTTAAGTAGGGTATTCAAATATGCCAAATCCATATGAACATTTCCCAGAAATACTCATTGACCTTCTTTATATAGTATTTATACTCTGCCAAACACTGGTTTAAGTACTGTAAGTACAAGTACAATAATTCATTTAATTCTGAAAGTAACCCAGTGAGGCTGGTAATATCATCATCTCTGTCATTTTACAGATGAAGAAACTAAGGTACAAAATATATAAGGAATTCACTGACAGACCTAGGTTTGAATCCATATACTCTGATCTTGCAGTTCATGTTCCTCATGTTTATTCTATATTCCCTCCTATGGATAGCCCCCATTCTCTGAGATCATCTGTTTCTTCCCATGATCTTCCTGTTTCTTTGGTGTCTTACTTCTAAAAGGTGAATTCTACAAGCTTTTTCAATGTTGGGCAAGTCTGAGTTGTTTCCCAGCTCACAATTAAACTAACTCCTGCCTGGCTTTGCCCAGAACAATACAACAATTGCCTGGTCCCTTAGGAAAATGGAATGTCAAAGCCTACAGATTACATTAGTCTTTCCAAACACACATTATATTTCATTACTATAGTAAATAGTTGAGGGCTGTGCATCAAAGTAAAAATCTGAATAGTCCATAATGCATTAAGTGGTTTGCATGCTAATCATTGTAGAACCATCAATGATGGGTTATGAAAATGGTATTTTTATTATTACAAATGATGGAGAATAAGCACTGAAGATGTTTTCTCCATGTCATCATTTATTAAACTACTACTGGCTTCAATAAATTGAAGGGACTAACTAATAATAGAAATTATTAGTTATTTCATAAAGGACATCACCCTTTTTAAAACAACTACAGTGTCTGGGGGTACAGTTCAGTGTAGAGGAGTGCCTGCCTAGTTTGCTAAAGCCCTGAGTTTAAATGCAGCACACCACCACCAAGAAAAAAAAAAAGAAAGAAAGAAAAGGGGAAAAAGAGAAGAACACCTATGGTATTGTTATGACATTCTTATAGCCTTGTGTTTACTTAATCCTATACTTTTGCTTTTCACATATTTGTTCACTTTGGAATCTTTTATATCATAGCCCTTTTCATGTGTGGGAGTTGTTTTCTTTCCTCAAACTAAGTGATAGTAACTCCTTGCACCCTTTCCCAGTAGTCCTGGTTTCTAGTGCATCAATCATTTCACTTGACATTTCTGAGTCTTACACACATCTATACCATCGATTTGAAATGTGGAATTGATCTGAACACTCATTATTACTCAAACTGAGACTTGGTTTCCAAAAAATGAAACCACCCTGCTGTGGGGACATTCAAGATTTTTGTTTGTTGTCATGTTTTGATTTTGTCTGAACATAACCATATAAAAACAAGATGCATAGGATGTCAGTTTTCAGTAAAATAACCTTGTGTATACACATTAAATGGTTTCAAACTAACCTATTTTGTCCCTAGCCATCTATTTACAATCATGCTTATCCCTTTTAAGTAAATGTCATTTATTATGTAATATTCATAGTTGTCTTTCTAGAACTTCACAAATAAGACTATATTTTACAAATTACTGAAAAATTTCTGGTAACAATAAAATTAGATCAAAGTCTTAGCTATAAAGGATGCTATCTGATGTCCATAGATTATCATATTCATAAATTTCATTTCTTAAACTTTTGACAAATTACCTAACTAATCATTGTTTCAAAAAAAATTTATTACTAGCATTCATAACAAACTAGTTTAGTATAGTAATCAAAAACCTCTATAAGGAACTGGAGCGGTGGCTTGGCAGTTACTGTCCTTGCCTGGTATATGTGAAGACAAGGGTTCCAACACCAACACCACGTACACAACAGAGTGTTAGAGCAGTGAAGGCCACATTAGAAACTAATTAAAATTGATTCTCTCTCTCTCTCTCTCTCACTGTCCCTCTCTTTCTCTAAAAAAGAAACTTCTATAATAAAATGTAAATATCTGAATAACTCCTATATATTTGTGTTCATTTGTCTCCTCTCCTCATAATTAAAAATATGCTTCTATGCTCATTACCAGAGTGAAGATTAAAATCCGATTTAATGTATTGGTTTAAAAGAGAACTGTCATAACTGAATCTCATATAGTTGCATTTGCAAATCAAGTTTGATTTCTCTCTTCTATGTTTTCTCTTCTGATAGCTTCAGCAACATTTATAGACACAAATTATAGATGTAGCCATTTACATACTGTACCTTTGTTAAGGATGTCCTTTACAAATTCACTTCCTATACTCTTTATATTTGGTGGGCATTTCAGTACAAGTTCAACAAATAATGAGTTTCCCATCAGACACTAAGAGTTTAAAATTATGTGCTGTATCAAGCTATAGTTTGGCCAATTTGAGTATAAAACAAATTAAAAAATCAGTTAAACAGAAATTTATTGCATTTATTACTTTTCATCACAAATATCCTAAACTGTCCCTTCATAATACACCTCTATTTCCATGAGCATTTTAAACCTACAAATATTACTATATAGCTGTTTGAGAATTTGACTCTTGTCCTAATATATCTTTTGCTGAGAATCTATTCATACATTCGCTTAGTATTTTCCCCAGGAAATGTGAAGTCTGCCACAGACTTCAAAAATCTGAAAAATTAGTGATTTTTCTTAAACAAATACATAAGCAAATGTACTTACTTATTTTATTAATCTCTTGATTTAATAAAAAAATCTACATGGTTAAGGGACAATGTTACTCAATAATATCTGTATGGTTAAGGGACAACATTGCTTAAAATGTTAAGGAAAAAATCAAATAATACCTCTTGCTTCAGGAGACTGTAAAGTTATAAGTTTTATCTTTCTTTTCTGATTTTCATTTAAGTTGCATAGTACTACTCCAGGTATCTGGACATTTCTTATAATTGAGGTACCCTTTATTGCACTGTAAATCTGGTTCCATATTCAACACTCAAGGACTTTCAGACACAGAATATTGTTTACAGCCAACATGTGTTTACCAATTATTGTAGCTTTCTGGGTACGTTTACTTAATCACAGCGATGCCTGTCTGAGACAGAGAAATTTGCACCTTTGCAAAATTCACTCCAAGGTCAATGACAGCCCTTAGAAAATTGGCTCATCTGGCCGTCATCCAAACTGTCCACTAACGATTGAAGTCTCACTTTCTTCCCCTTGTCTGCAGAGGTTATTATGAAGGATATTTCAGATTAGACTCCTCAAGCTTCAAAACATCAAGACACAGTTAATCAATGAGTTTTTCTTATTTTTTGCTTACTAGCTTTAAAGTATTTAGTTACTAGAAAGTTGAAATGGCTATGAATGTCAAATATCATTATGGTACCATATAAGTTTGTATTTGAAAGTGTAGACACTGTTAATGTCTATGTATCAGAGCTGACATTGAAGGCAAAGAAAGGTCAGAATCAGTGCCAAAAAAAGATGGCTGCACAATTAAGTCATAGTATGTATATTTGATTTAGCAACATTAAAAAGAAAGCTCATGGAAAAGAGAACATTGATTTAAATCTGTTTCTAAACACTACCTCTTTGTAGACACTCAAGCATTTGAATTTGGAATTTCTACATTTTGTAATTGAAATAGCCTCTTTATTTAAGACTAATTTCTATAACTATTTTATAGGTCAAGAGATACTTAGATTATCCATAAAATACCTTTATTTGGAATTTATGTTTTGGTTATTGCCATTTAATGCATACTGCTTAAAGGATGACTGTTTTTAAACTTAGTTAACTAATTTACTAATTTTCTTCTAGCTGCATTATGTATATTAATGTTTGAAATAGATTAATATTACTTTCGTATTCACATATTGTATTAGTTTTCCCTTGGTAAAGACAGCATAATAACTGATAACAGTTAGCTTATTTTTAAAAACCTGGTAAGAATGTCAACTATACTTGATTATTGTAATATATTTTCTGCTCCATTTGATTATTTATGTGTTTTTCTTAATCAAATATACATACAAAATGGACTGTTCACATGGTCTATAACTTTGTTTTATTTATTCCTCATGCAAAAGTATGATGTTTGAAAATAAACAAATGCCTTTCCAATTTTTCTAGTGAAACAAATCATAAATGTAATTTTTAAATAATT
>PVKS010010061.1:0-61503 GCA_004027875.1 Aplodontia rufa | reverse complement strand
TTTGCATTTCTCTAATTACTAAAGATTTAGAGCACTTTCTCATGTATTCATTGGCTTGATCAATGTCCTCTGGTGAGAAGTCTCTATTTAGCTCTTTGGCCCATTTATCAATTGGGCTGTTGGTGTTTTTGTAGCTGACATTTTTGAGTATTTTATAGATTCTGGATATGAGACCCTTGTCTGAGGAATCATAGTCCATTTCTGTAGGAAACCTCTTGACTCTTTTGATTGTTTCCTTGGCAGTACAAAAGCTTTTTAGCTTTATGACACCATTCACTGATTTTTGACTTTACTTCCTTCACTTTCAGAGACCTGTTGAGAAAGTCTTTGCCTACTCCTAAATGTTGAAGTGTTGGACCAATTTTTTCTTCTATCAATTGCAACCTAGCTGGTTTGATACCAAGCTCCTTGATCCATTTTGATTTGATTCTTGTGCAAGGAGAAAGATATGGGTCTAATTTCAACTTTCTGCAGGTGGAAGACCAGTTTGTCCAGCACCATTTGTTGAAGAGGCTGTCACTTCTCCATGTAATATTTTGTCCCCAAAAGGAGGGAATTCTACCAAATTCTTTCTACAAAGCCAGTATCATCTGATGCCAAAACCTGATAGACACATCAAAGAAAGAAAGCTTCAGACCAATATCCTTGATGAAAGTAAATGTAAAAATCCTTAATAAAATATTGATAAGCTACATACAAAAATACATTTAAAAGATAGTGCACCATGATCAAATTGGATTCATCCTATGGATGCAAGTTTGACTCATTATATGCAAATCAATAAATGTAATTCACCACATAAAAAGACTTAAAAACAAGAATCACATCATTATTTCAATAGATGCAGAAGAAGCATTTGACAAGGTACAGCACCCATTCATATTTAAAACACTAGAAAAGACAGGGATAGAAAGAACAAAGAACTTATCTCAACATAGTGTGTCCGAAAAGGAAATTAAAGGATTATGAGTAGGCAAAGAAGAACTCAAATTATCAATTAGATCTTTGTCAAAATTATCAATTTTGACAAAGATCTAAAAATACTTCTGGAGCTCATAAATGAATTCAACAAGGTAGCAGGATACAAAATCAACATTCACAAATCAATTGCTTTCCTTTATTCCAATGATGAACTTGCTGAGAAAGAAATTAGGAAAACTATCCCATTCACAATAACCTAAAAAATAAAATAAAATACTTGGGAATCAATCTAACATTTAAAGAGGGAAGGACCTCTACAATGAAAACTACAGAACACTAAAGAAAGAAATTGAAGAAGACCTTAGAAGATGGAAAGACCTAGCATAGATATTTTAAAAGTGATGGTTCTTAATGCAAGTGAATAATTAGATTACTCATGCTGCTTGAAGAAGTGTTCAGTTATTAGTCCAACATATTTGGACAAATCTATTAATTATATATAATATATAATATAATATCAATATATATTATTATATAACAAAAATATATATGAAACTCTAAATTTAATAGCAGAGTTTTATGTCTAAGAAGGTATGCTAATGGAAAAGCCACATCTGAAAGCTATTTTAAATGATCACTATTTTAATGTTATTTATAATAATAAAAAATGGAAATAATCTAACTATTCAGAAATCATTCAGTAACTCACAGAAATGTTGTAGATTGAAATTTCTGCAATCAGTAAACATGACTGCGTAAATTTATAGTCTTACAGACAGGAAAATTAATAATTTATGCTCCTCTACTTTCCATGGTGTTATACCCCTATAAACTCATTTAAACTGAAAATAATATATATCTAAGATGTATTTAATATAGCTTCTGAATTAGGATAACTTGATTTATAATTTTGTGACTTTATGGTGGTGTTGAGGGCTATGCATTCAGTAGAAATATGCTTCAAATTTTGAATTTTGATATTTTCCCCAGTCTTAAAAGTCTGTAGAATACTCTTGTAATGCTGGGCAGCTGCAAGGAGCCTCAGCTCTCAGTCATAAATTGATGACCCTCTGTGATAGTAACATATCCGTCATTCAGCAGTTAATTTTAGCTCAATGCTTCAAATGTTGTTCAGACCCTATGTGCTTTCAGCTGTGTAATTAACAGTGAGTACTGGTACAACCATTCTGATTTCTTTTTTTTACTTTCAATATGGTATTCAATAAATTACATGAGATATTCAACATTTTATTATAAAATAGGCTTTGTGTTAGATAATTTTGTACAACTGACTGACAATTAATGTAAGTGTTCTAAGCATGTTTAAAGTAAGTGAGGCTAAACTATAATATTCAGTAGATTAGGTGTATTAAATGCATTTTGACCTATGATGTTTTCAGTTTAGAATAGATTTATCAAAATATAATGCCATGGCAAATCCAGGAGTATCTCTGACAATTAATGTAAGTGTTCTAAGCATGTTTAAAGTAGGTGAGGCTAAACTATAATATTCAGTAGATTAGGTGTATTAAATGCATTTTGACCTATGATGTTTTCAATTTACAATAGATTTATCAATATATAACACCATGTCAAATCCAGGAGTATCTTTATGCATAATCTGCTGAATATCATAGCTAAGCCTAGGCCACCTTAAACATACTCAGACTATTTCATTAGCCTGAAGTTGGGCAAGATCATCTAACACAAAGCCTATTTTATAATAAGGTGTCGAATGTCTCTTGTAACTATTGAACACTGTACTGAAAGTGAAAAACAGTGGTTGTATGAGTATGCTTTTGTACCATTACAAAATTGAACAATCATGTAATTTGAACCGTTGCAAATTGTACAC
The DNA here is from genome assembly GCA_004027875.1 of Aplodontia rufa. NCBI lineage: Eukaryota > Metazoa > Chordata > Mammalia > Rodentia > Aplodontiidae > Aplodontia > Aplodontia rufa. The sequence goes on along the minus strand of PVKS010010061.1, from coordinate 58,727 downwards.
TTTATGTTTGATTATAATTCTGTTAAGTGATAGGATTCCTACTCTGAAGAAGTCACAGGCTATTGGAAGATACAGACCAATAAGTGGAACCACGATATTTTTACCTACCTTAAATTAAGTAATGGTTATGAAAAAGCTGTCTCTTTATATATTAATACATGTTAGTTCTTATTTATATTGTTATAAAATTTTCTCTCAACACACACACACAATGTTGATTATTCACCTGACCAAAGTTGAGCCAATCATATTCCTTTTCATGCACTTGAGAATTAGATTCAGGGATTCTTAATTATCTTCTGAAGCTGACTAAAAAAATAACAAGTGAACTCAGGAGCTGGATATAACCATATTCTACTAAGTGGTCCAGAGAAAAACAGTGAGGGAGAAGCAGGGATAGCAGATGGAATGAGAGTCCGGATGGTATTCAGCTAATAGATACAGCTCCTCTCTGAGATCTTCATAATGCTCCTATGTGTTTCAAAATCTCCATTGTTGCTAATACTTGTATGCTGACGGTCTTAAATTATATAAATATTTTCTTAAATATTAATATTTTCTACTGTTTGTTGAGAGAAACAAAGGAGATAGTGCATATAAAATGCTTAGCACAAGGCCTGGCACATATAAGCACCCAATGGTCAGTAATAATGCCTAATGACTTTATTCACTGTTGGGAGATAATTCTTTATGAGTCTTGTGTTTGTGTAAGGAGAGCCTCCTCTGCTGCTTGTTATGGACTCTTTTTTTTTTTGAAGGGCAAGTTATTTTATTTTTTATTGAGAAATTTATTTGTTGAACAATCATATAAGTTTTAATGAAATAATATTATATGTATATAGAGTGTAATGGACTCTTTTAAAGGTAGTTTGTATAAGAACAACCTTGGGAAATATTGTGTCTCCCTCTGGTGCAAAAGGCCTCATGCTTACTGTCTTTTACAAAAAAAAATGTGGGTTCTCCTAGCTCAGGGTTCTACTCTTTAATGGAATCCATTGTGTGCTTAGGAATCCATCTGGGCCCATCTGTATCACACCCATGGAACTTCACAGTGAGGCGATTTGGCACTTATGTGCTGCTTCCTGAGTGGTTGTACTTCTCATGGCCAAGTCACTTCATGACATTGGGAGAAAAAATGATTCATTTGCCTGTATTAGTTCTGCACTATTATGATTTGGATGTGAGTTATCTCCCAAAAGCTCATGTATGAGACAATGCAAAAAGACTTAAAGGTGCAATGATTGGGTTATGAGAACCTTAACTCAATCAGTTAATTAATCCCCTGATAGGGATTAACTGAGTGGTAGGCTGGTAGGGCATGGTAGGTTGTTGAGGGTGTGTCTTTGGGGTATATATCTTGTATGTGGTGAGTGCAACACTCTCTCTTTGCTTCCTGGAGCCATGCCTTGAGTCACTTTCTCTCTCCACACTCTTCTGTCATGATGTTCTGCCTCACCTTGAGCCCCAAGAAGTAGAGATGGCCTTCTGTGGACTAAGACCTCTGAGACTGTGAGCTCCCAAATAAACTTTGGCTCCTTAAAACTGTTCTTCTCAGGTCTTTTAGTCACAGCAACAAAAAAGTTGACTAAAAGAGGCACAATTGCTAAAGGCCACCCAACACTGTGACTGTAGCTTGGGTGACTTCAAGGAGAAAGGATGCACCTTGAACCACTCACATTTGTCCAGCCTTTTCTCTTGGAAGAGGTGATATGAAGGCATCCCAGTGCATTTTTTAAAGCAGGTGAAAGCAGCGCAGTAAGACAGCTCTGAATTCTATGTGTTCAATTTTCTTCCTCAGCTAGATTACTTGACACTAGGGGGAGTATGAGGAAAAGAAAAGAGGATAATTCTTTGTTATTATTTCTGAAGCTCACTTTATAGATTTTTGTGCAATCCCTGAGTCAGAAGAGCCCATTTTCACAAAAGCTTTGGTTAGCTTGATATTGATATCACATTTTTTTTCATGGCTTGAAAAGGACTACCATTCCCTATCTCCTGAAAATCTGGGTGGGGGGAACTTTTATTTTAATTATACTAGCAGGCTGACAATGACACCCAATTACAAGTTTGTGAATTACAATGAAGCAAAGGGAAGAATGCTTAATAGAAAAAAGGACCCATCAAAAACTTCGCAATGTGACATCATATTTTGGTGTCTCTCATTAATTATTCATTTATTTTTCTCAGAGTTCTTCTTGAACATAATTTATGGCGATAGGCACTATAATAAGCCATAAAGATATAGACATAAGACACAATCCTGTACTCAGGTTCCTGTCAGTTTAATTGTAATACATACCAGGATGAAGGTAAGTATAGGTGACCAAGAGAATGTGTAGGAGAGGAACATACTACTCCAAACCAGGAGCCTGGGCAAGGCTTCACTTTGGAAGGATAAATACAAAGTTATTCTTTAAATGGATTTTATGATCCATGGTGTGGGCTGTGCTGCATGTGAAAGGCACTTGCAAAGCTGGGAAGTGTGTGTGAGGAAACCTGGTTCACTTGGAAACAGAGAGAGAATGACTGAAGAAATGAGCTCAGGGCAGATTTGGAAGATGAGGCTGGAAAACGTGGAACTGGCCCGCAAAGTTTCTTTTACTTCGTCAGTGGGTAAGAAGAATCACTGAAGGCCATTAGACTTGGGCAGCAGCATTGAAAAGAATGGATATTTGCCTGCTCAGTCCTCTCACCTGGGCTTTTCTTTTAGCAGTCAGGGCCATGCATTTCATGTAGGTTCCCTGTCCTAGATAATGACTGGGAGACCTTAGAGATTCCTTTCTTTCCTGACCAGGGGTAACCTCTTGCCTAGCAGAGCCTGTCATTCCTGCTCAAGATACCTGAACAGAGGAGCCTTCATTGTACTTCTTGGCTGCCTAGAATCTCACAGGAATCTACCCTGGAAATAGAATTTTGGGGCCTTACCTCTGGAACCCAGTTTCTATACTGAGACCTGGGGTAGCTGGAAAAATCTCACCAAGGCTTATCCTTCCCAGTCCCTCAAAATGGGACAGGCCATTCTTCCTTGTTCATGCGTAACAGCTCATTTGAGCTCCTTAGTCTTTCTATGAGCTGAGTATAATTGCCTTTATTTTACAGACAGGAAAATGAAGGTTCAGCAAGTGGAAACAACATGTCCCAGGTCATAGTGCAAGTAAGTGGTGGAATTCAGAATTGAACAAGCTGAACATTGTATAGAAAAGTCACCTTCACTCCTTTTACCACTTATTTTCATTGGGAACTGGGCATAAATTGTGAAATTATGTGTATGCTTAGGATACATTATTTTTTCATTCATCAAGAAGCTGTTTTGCATTTTTTTCATTTGTTCTAGAAAAAATGTACAGGGAATGACAAATAGTTTTCATCTTTGTATGTGTGTGATACTACTGGGGATTGAACCCAGGGATGCTCTACCAGAAGCTATATCCCCAAACCCTTTTTTACTTTTATTTTGAGATAGGGTCTAAGTTTCTGAGGCTGGCCTCAAATTTGTGATTTTCATGCCTCAGCCTCCTGAGTCACTGGAATTACAAGTATGGATCACCATGCATCAGCTCAATGCTAGCTCCCTTCAATTGACAGTGACTACTTGGAAAAAAAAGTAATGAAGGTTGTGAGGTTGCATCTTGGTGCAGTAGGAAAGAATACCATGATTGATTGGTATTGAATGCACTAGAGGGAAGGAGCAGTACATGTACCATTTCTAGCTAATATGTTCCTCTTTAGCTCATAATCCTTGCACTGGTCATGACATTTCTGCTTCATCCCAATATCCATTTTGCTCATTGTCTTCATTCCTTCCCTTCCTTGCCTGAGGCTTCAATTTACTAAACATGTACTGGGTATTAGGCAGTTTACATATATTATTTCCAGTCCTCACAATATCTCTGCAAGGTAGGTAGAGATAAAAACAGGATTTAGAGGGCTTAAGTATCTTTTCCAAGGACACACAATGAATAAGTTGGAATTTGAATCCTAACCCAGGTAAAACTGCATTTTTATAATGGGTGTGGGTGCCTTCATATTCACTCTATTCTGGGATCCTCACAACAACTTTGCAAGGAAGTGCTTTGGGTTTTCAGCTGGAATCTCTGGGAAGGAGCAAATTATTTAGTGATAGAGCCATGTTAGCTCCTAGTGTGGGTCTTTTCCTGCTATTTCCTCTGTCTCTAGGAAGAAGTCCTGACTCCATAAAGCCAGCTCAAATAGCTGATCTGTTCTACTGTGTGTAGAATTGGTGGGGGACTCTTGATTGACTTTAATCCTGCCATCTTTTCTCTGCTTTCAGTTCTTATCATTAAGAAGGAGTTGAAAAAATTTTTGTTCCTTCTTCAATAAATTAATCTATTTCTCTATTAAAATTTATTGGAATAAGCATTACATAAACTAACCATTTTAAAATGAACAATTCAGTAGCATTTGGTACATTCACAATGTTGTACAACTACTACTTCTCTCTAGTTCCAAAGTATTTCTATCTCTCCAAAGTAAACTCCCATATCTATTAAGCTGGTTCTCCCCTTCCCCTGCTCCTCCAGACCCTGGGTAACACCAATCCATGTTCTGTCTGTGTGGATTTGTCTAATCGGAATATTTTATATAAATCAAATCTTATGGAATGTGACATTTTGTATAACTTTCATTGAGCATAATGTTTCGAGTGTTTATCTGTGTTGCAGCATGAATCAGTATTTCATTCTTTGCTTCATATTCCACTGTGTATATATACCATAATTTGTTTATCCTTTCATTTATTGATAACCGTTTGTACTGTTTCTGCCTTTTGGCTATTAAGAACTGCCATGAACATGTGTGGACCTGTTTTCATTTCTTTGGGTATATACATTGGAGCAAAATTGTAGGGGATCATATGGTAATTCTGTGTTTAACTTTTTGAGAAAGGCTCACTTTTTGTTTGATCCTTTTTGGAGGTAGATGTTCACCTTACTAATGAAGAAAACCAGACTTTCCCTAGGAATATAATTTCTGTAGTTTTAGTTTTATTTTGAAAACTTTTAAGCTAGGTTTGTTAATTACAGCTACCTCTCTGTGGCAACCACTGAAATAGAATTTGAAGTAATAGAAGGTCTTTCTTATCACGTGCATTCTATGTGCCAAGGAGAGTGCAAGGCACACTTTGGCATGAGCTGTAATCCCTGGGAAAACACTGCCTGGTAGCAATTATCTCCATTTTACAAATGCAGAAACTGAAGCCTAAAAGATTAAAGCACCTGTTCAGGGCCATACAACTTCTAGTAGTGGGATTTGAAGCTTTGAATGTCTGACCCTAGAGGGGATCTTTCTGTTATTACATGCAACCTTCCTCAAGAACTTTGTATGCTGCTATTATTAGCTATGTTGTTGAGCTTTTATGAGAAATGAGAAGTATGCTTTTGTTCTAGAGTCTTTTTTTCACAATGAGAAGCATAGCATTTGTTAGGATCATTTTGATTGGCAAGTACAGAAATCATGAAAAGGGAATGTAAAATAATAAGTACACAAGGCTGGCTCAGGAAATCCAAAGGCAATACTATATCAGGGTCTCAGGAAGATTAGAACTGGGCTTTGAAAAGTTTATGGGAATCAAAACTCTCCCCACCTCTTGTCCCTACTTCTTTCTGTGTCTTCTGTCTTATTTCTCCACATTGTTTTATTCTGATACTTAGTGTATGGGATAGAAAAGGGCCATGCCACAGCATCTGCATTTATATCTCTTCTGTGCAAGAGAGCACTCAACTGAGCCTGTAATCATTAGGTCCCATTTTCAATTGCCAGGGAAGGCAGTTGGCTCCCTTTGGATTAATCACCTAACATTTGACTGACAACTATGGGTTCATGGTAGAGCCACGTTATACAGCCTGGGACTACATGGAAGAAAGTGGATTGAGAATTTCTTGGGAAAGAGGTGGATGTTTGCTCATGGAAGAACCAGAGGTGAAAAAGGGTCTTTCCTCCAGCTTTTATAAGAACATGAACAAATCATACAAGAGAAAATTAGAAGTAGTGATACCGTAGTAGTCCAAGTTGCTATACGGATGTGTGGGGAAAGGAAAGAAGGGCGTTTGTGAGACAAAACACAGGCTGGGCTAGAGGACCTCTGAATGGTGTGGGAGACTCCTGAAGGTGGCATCTCATCTGAAAGAGGTTTTCTTCCCTCTAGAAGCCCAAGGGGCAGGTGTAACACTGCTCAGTTCCACAGAAGCTGCAGACATCAGTGGGACTGTGTACCTCTTTGAGCATTTATATGAATCTTTGGGTTGGTATATGAGGAATGACAGCCATTAGACCCACAGAATATTGATATGGTGGAGTAATCAGCACTTAAGACATAAACTTAGAACTGTACAGATTGAAAGTCTAAGAATTCTCGGTGCTATTAAAGGTAGATGTGCAGAACAGGGGTCCTTTGGGGACACAGTCAAGGATTTTGATGCAGAATCACGATGACAAATGAGGACCTTTTGGACAGAAATGGGGCAGAATTATGTGTTTAGACACACCTAGCTAAGGATCAGAGGGTTTCATCATTGCTAACGATACCTTTACCACCACTGTGATAATTACATTTGGTTTTATAGAAACATATGCTTAAATGATTTTTATAGTATCTTTTTTGAGTTCATTCCACAGCTTGGGTTTGTTTATTCTCAATTTTTTGCAGCCATTATATGATTCCAAACATTGAATCTTGCAGATAAGATTCTGGTGTCCTGAATGGGCAGACCAGTTATTCAGCTTGCCATACTAAATACAATCTGAATAGAGCTTTTTTTCCTTATTCAAGGCCTTGATAGAAAGACTGTTTATGTTACTATCTCAGTCAAATGAATGTCAAGATGTCAGTATTGTTTCTGATAAGACAGCCAGCTGTCTGATGGACATGCAAAGGGTCTATTCCTCCTGGTTGAAATTATCCAGGCAATTGCCTTGGATTGCCCTTAAGCTAATCAGAATTTTATCAGAGAAATTTCAGAGTTTTTGTCTTTTTGGAAAGGTAGGCACTAGAAGGCATAATATCTTGCTCTGAAATGTGAAGCATGTGGCCTTGGATCACATAAGCAGTTTCTTCACGGAAAGTGCCAACCAGCAGGAACAAATCTTGGAACTAATATTCCCTTTGCCGACAAAATGATCAAACTGTAATTATCACATTTAAGGGGTAATTGTTCCAAATGTAGCAGAATGGGATGCTTCAACTCTCTTTCTTCTGCTGACACAAATAGAATTGTTACAAAGATGGAACTGCACTTTCAGAAACAGCTTGCTTTGAACTAGTTCTTTTTATAGTGAGTCTAGGGTCAAAGAAAGGTGCTGTGTGTGGGCAGGCCCCACAGGGCCTGCTGGCTTTTTAACCTCTGCAGGTCTGTCCTCTTCATGACTGGGCCTTTTGGTACCCGACCACAGCCACAAACCCAGACCCCAAAGTAGCCCTCACTTGACCCAAGGCATTCGGACTTGAAACTATTCTTGTCAGAACATCAAGAAGCTTGATATTGCTCAGATATGCCACAGGGAAGATAAAGTGGAGAGTCTGGCCCAAGATCCTTTTATGGGGGCAAGGTGAGAAAAATAACCCTTCATTAATTGGATAACCAGTAAAGGGAGGGAGGAAGGAAGGAAAATATCACTTACCGAGCCACAACTCTTTTGTGGTCATAGTGTAGGGCATTTTCTCATTCATTTTAGTTAGGTAGCAGGGTCCCAGGTCTCCTAATTCCTGCCTTTGATTGAAAAATTGATTACATAACTTGGCCTCATAAGAGCCAAGACCCATTCATGTCATAATTCCAGTATCTAGTCCAGGGCCTGAAGCATAATGAGTCCTAAATATAGCTTAGGTAAACTGAACTGCAATGAAGAGTATAGGTTTTAGTTTGGAAAATAACTTTGTAAGGTGCAAGGCCAGGAGCAGTCAAAGAGGCTGTAAGGGGTCAGTCAGGGCTTGTATTAGAAATGTCAGAATCTGTACTACCTGGCTAAGCAAAAGTGGTATTATGAAAGAGCATTTATGGCTCACAGAATTGCTGGAAGGACAGAAGAAATAATCTAAATTGAGTTTCCAGGAATGACTTCCCCAAATCAACTGGGGGGGGGGGTTGCTGTCTTTGCCAAAATCAGGAAGCTGCTGCCACAGCTCTCAGCTCTGCTCTGGAATCAAGTCAATTCGATGCTGATCTACATGAAATAATCGATGGTTCATGCTGACTCTCTTTCCCCATGCAACTCATTTCTGAATTTCAGCCTCATACCAGAACATCTGATTAAAGAAACTAAATCACACTTACAATCTAGTTGACAGGAAGCTTAGGAAATTGTGTTTTAGTTGTGCAGACTCTGTACAGAATACCAAAGAGTATCCTGGACAAGCCAGTTCCCTGTGTCTGCCACAGCAGGGCTGCACAGAGCCTACAAGGACGTAGATTAGGCATGTGGAGCCACACTCCGCTAGTATGGCAGTCGGTTTCCCAGAGCCTACTGTGTTTAAGGCCTGAGGCAGGAGAGGTGCAGAGACAGCAGCCCTGGGCTTCGGGCACAGACAGTCCACAGGAACAACACAGAGATGGTTAGAAGGAAACTTACACCTTCCTCAGGACGGAACTAGCTCTATAGGCTGGGGAGGATGGTGGTTCAAGTAGGAGTCAAGTAGCACCCTTGGACTCTACTACTGGAGGACAGGGGGCACAGCATCTGCTAATGAAGGAAATTGGGCCTCCCAGCATCAGACTTTACTTTTTAAGCAAAACCCATTCTCTCAAAGACTCTTAAATAGCTGCAAAGGACTTAGAAGTTAGCTAGTCCAACTGTGATGGCTGCACAAACTTCCCCCTCTCCAACATCTCTGAAGAGTAGTCAGAATTATTTTTAGCCGTATCCAGATTCTTAGTTTGTTTTTTAATTTTCAGGTTCTCATTTTCCGGGTCAATACTCTGTGGCAGGTTGCCTCCCAGATAAAATATGCGAACAGGTGTATGAACAGAAAATTTAGTAACAGCGAATTTAAAAATGCTAATGAAATCAGGACACAAAGGCTTCGTAAGAGCTTGGTTCTCCCAGCAGCTTAATGTGTCAGGTATTTGAGGCTGTGAACAAATATGTGCGGTTGAGCTGTGAGTCCTCTCTGAAGGACATAAGATGGGAAAGTAATCATCACAGGAAGAAAAGCCATGGAGGATACTGCTTTTGTCACAAAGGAAGGAGTGTAAATGAGCTTCCTTTACAATGGCTAAGTGCAAATTGCTCCTACTTCATTTACTGTGTCTCTGATAACTGTAGAATCTCTGGATCCAAACCCGAGTCCATACGCAGGCTCTAAGTGCCCTCTGTTCCTTTGGATGGATTCAAGCACTGGGCTAATGATGGTTGTAGTAAACTGGTTTTCTTGAATGGCACCAAGGGTACTAGGTACCAGTAGAAGTGAGGGCCTGCTGTCAGTCTCCTAGCCACTGAAGTTGGTATGAGAACAAGCAGATGGAGCACTTACTGAAGAGGCATGTGATCATAAGGAAAAGATGTGTGATCTCAGTTTGGATTCCAGAGAATGCTGAAACACAGGGGAAGAGAGGGATCATCAGTGGAGCTGGGCATAATGAGACCTGAAGTAGGCAGTACGTTCAGAACCCAGGGCCTCAGAAGGAGGACAGTGTGACTTTTTATTGTTACACCTTGAAGCTGACCTTTTTCTGCATCTCTTTGTAAATCTTTGGATTAGTCCAGATGCCAGCAGGACATGGATGACTTTCCTCAGCTGAGAGTTTTGAAGCAGTTCTTTGATGAAAAGGACTATTTGCCGAAGTGTGGACAGAGGCACTAGAAATATCAGGAAGCTACTATCACTGTTAGGGGACTTGGAGTCTGGTTGACAGTCAGAACTGTGTAAGGGCCACCTGACCAGAAACATGGCCATAAAGGAAGGCAAGCTTTGCCAAAATGGTAGTGTAGGGGGTCGGCGGGTGGGGTGAATGAATGTGGGAGAAATAAATATTGTGCTCTTTCTCTCCTCCAATTTTCAGCCTCCTGCCAGTTATCCCATTGACTGATTCTGAACCCAGAGAGTAAGGGTTCCTTGATGATGTATCCACAGAGGTCAACCCCATGGGAGGCCAGGGTGGAGAACAGGTGGAGGTGAGGGCAAGCGCATAATAAACAGCACACCATTCTTGACCCTTCTTTCTTTACCAAACACTTCTCCTTACTCTACAACTAAGTTACTGAGAAAATCAGATCAGCTCAGTTAATTGCTGTTGTCCCTGTTTGCTTTTTTTTCTGCAGGTGACTGGCCAGCCTCTGGATTGGCTGTCATTGAGTAGTTGTTCTCTTATTTTCAAACAGTTCTGGTCAGAGAATCAAGGACAGGTCTGGGGGCTCAGAGGCTGGCCTCTTCCCTCAGTACGGAGTGTGGGGAGGGCAGTTTCCCTCAGACTGGGTGCAGTACACTGAGCTTATTCAAATGTTGTGCCAACTTTGCAGAGCCACCAGCAGTGTTGGAGGACCTAACATATGGACCCCCATCATCAGTCCCCCAGATGGTACCAAGGTGGATTGATTACAAACTCTTTGATATCTTGTTGACTATGAGACCACTGGGTACACTTGGCAATGTTTTTGGTTGCGAATATCAGGGCCTGGACTACACATGCTGACTTGGCATCTATGTTCATTAGCTTTTCGTCGTAGAATGGGAGATGATCATGGCCTGTGATTCCTCCTACAGGGGACTAATGTCCAAAGTTTACAAAGTACTCAAAAAACTTCAAATCAAAAGCATTAATAATCCAATCAATGTGTGGGCCAGAGAGTTAAAAAGAAACTTCTCAACAGAGGACATTGAGCAAGCCATTGAATGCATGATAAAGTGTTCTAAATCACTGGTAATCAGAGAAATGCAAATCAAAACTACATCAAGATTTCACCTCACTCTGGTCAGATTGGCAAATATGAAGAATACGAACAGTAACAGATGCTAGAAGGGTTGTGGGGAGATAGGAACAGTAGCACACTGTTGGTGGGACTGCAGACTGGTACAGCCATTCTGGAAAGCAGTGTGAAGATTCCTCATAAAATTAAGGATGGATCCACTGTAAGACCCAGCTTTTCCTCTTTTAAATATTTTCCCAGAGGAGTTAGAATCAGCACATTACAGTGACATACCAAAATCAATGTTCATAGCAGCTCAATTTACAATAGCCAAATAATAGAATCAACCCAAATGCCCCTCACTGGAAGAATGGATCCAAAAGCTGTGGTATATATACACAATGGATTTCTACTCAGCTTTTAGAAACAACATTTTATTGCAGCCTTTGAAGGTAAATGGATGGCAGTGGAAGAAATCATGCTGAGCAAAGTTAGCCAAACCCAGAGATTCAAGGGTTGAATGTTTTCACTCATTTGTGGAGACTGGAGCTAAGCCCAGGCTTGGGGGAAAGGTAGTCAAACTCATGCATTGAACCCACCAAGGGCATAGCAACACATAATCTAGGGGAATATTAAGCATGTAGGGGGCTAGGGGGGAGGAAGAGGCAGGGAGATGGGAGAGAGAAGGAAGGTAGGGAGGGATCTAGGGAGACAACCAACAATGTAGCATACTCTTTACCCCCCTGAGAAGTCAAATGTTATGTGCGCAATCATTTAATTCTGTAAAATTCCCAAATATACATATATGTGTGTGTGTGTGTGTGTGTGTGTGTGTGTGTGTGTGTGTATTCAATTATATTTGTTGGGACACAATATAGAAGAGTCAAGAGATTGGGGTGTGAGCAATGTGGGGGTAACTATGGTTTACAACCAAATGCATATTATATTGTTACTTCATATACATTTATGATTACAAAACTATTCAACTCTTTATTTTGGGTTCATGGTTTCAGAAAACTGAGTCCATTGTCAGCTGACTACACTGTTCAGAGTCTGATGCAAGGCAGAACAACATGGCAGATGGGTGAGATGGAGGAAAACTGGTCAGCTCATGGCAGCTGGGAAGAAGAGAGAGAGAGAGAGAGAGAGAGCTAGAAGCCAGGGTAAGATGTAATCCTGAAGGCACGCTCCCAGTGACCTACTTCCTCCAATCATACCCCACCTGCCTACACTTATCTCACAGTAGTCCATTCAAATTATTAATGCAGCCAATGGATTAAGCTGCTGATGAGGTTATGGACTGACCCCATGATCTAAGCATTGCCTAAAAGCCTCCCTATGAACCTTGTACTTGGACAAACTTTTGGAGGTACACTAAATGTTCAAACCATAACAGCATCTAACCCAGGGTAGGCAGTCCACATATCCTTATTACCTCAGGAATGTCCCTTATCTCAGACCTACCTGGAAAGTCTATATACAAAACAGGTTTGGGATTGGTCAACAAGCTTATCTCCTCCTTCTCCTCCCTTTTTCTTTCTTTCTTTCTATCTCTATCTGTCATCTATCATCCATCTATCTTCCTTTCTTCTTCCCCCTCTTCTTCCTCCTCCTTTTCTTTTTTCTTCCAGTATTGGGATTCAAACCCAGGAGTGCCGAATACATCCCCAGCCCTTTAAAAAATTTTTTTTAAATTTTGAGATAAAATCTTGCTAAGTTTCCCAGGCTGACCTCAATTTTGTGATCCTCTTGCCTCAGGCTCCTGAGTACCTGGAATTACAGGTGGGCACTGCCATACTCAGCAAGCATGTATACTTTTCTACTTCAAGGATTCATTTTTTACATTACTTTTTAAAATTTTATTTATTCTTTTTAGTTATATATAATATCAGGATGTACCCTGACATTATCACAAAGTACAAAGCTCAGCTCACTCCAAGCCCCAGTACTCCCTGCCTCCACTGCATTGATCCCTCTTCAACTCATTTACAGTTTATGATTTTTTTTTTTAAATTAGTGTCCTGTGGATACAACGGATGCCAGGACCCACTATGCCACACCCATTCATGCACATATGAAAGTTCTGTCAGATTCATTCTACTATTCTTCCCTTCTTCCTCCTCAATCCCCTTTGTCTACTCTACTGATCTTTCCTCTATTTTAATGAAATTCCCTTTCCCTTCCACCCCTTTTCTCCCTCTTTCTTTTCCTTTTTTAACCTTCTCCTCCTATTTATTCTGGATTAGCTTCCACATATTAGAGAAAACATTCAACCCTGACTTTTTGGGAGTGGCTTATTTCACTTAGCATGATAGTCTCTAGTTTTATTTATTTATCATACTATATGCCATGCTTTCATTCTTCTTTATGGCTGAGTAACATTCCATTGTGTATATATACCACATATTCTTTTTCCATTTATCTGTTGAAGAGCATCTAGATTGGTTCCATAATTTGTGGGTACCAAGTGATGGGCTGTGTCACTGTAGCATGATTACTTTTTTCTTCTTTTTCACAGTATCTTATTAGGTTTTAGTCACTTAATGCTTTCAGTATCATTTCAATACAATAAAAGTTTTCTGACTACTTACTGTGCATTTTTTAAACTGCTTGGCCTGGCAGTTCTAAGAAAAATAAGTCTTGGCCTCTGCCTCTGAGGAGCTCCCCAGATTGGTGAAGGAGTTGGATCATAGACAAGGATATTGGGGTTTGCTAAGTGCTGTGATGGGGTGAGCAATGGGGATTCTGCATCCTGAAAAGGTTCACTCAATCCAGCTTTAGGGGATTCAGAGGAGCCTTGTTGGATTGAATCTTGAGGATGAATAAGAGCTGGTTTATGTAAAAAGGCAGGCAGATTATTTGAGGCAAAGGGGAAACATGAATGGGGGTATGGAAAAATAGACAGTGATGAATGAAGATCACTATAATGTCTGAGTGGTTCCCTTGTGTCACAAACTGTTCTAAGCACTACACTTGTGTTATTGCATTAATATGGCCCATTTCAAAGTTCCTGTGAAATAAACTAAATTATTTTAAAGTTGAAAATAAAGGAACAAAAACATAGAATAGTTAACAAACTCATTGAAGATCAAAGAACTAGTGAGTGGAAGAGCATGAAATAGCATGGCCAATAATGGGAAAGTGGGGGAGGAGGCCGACAAGGAAGGCAAGGGCTGTGAGCGCCATTGTAGAGAACTTGAATATTAATCTGTACACAGCAAGAACACTGGAGCACTTTCTGCAAGGGAGTAGCATGATCATATGAGCAGTGTAGTCAGTGAACATGAAGGGAACAAGACTGGAGGGAGAGATCAGCTCCAGATCCCAAAGCTGGTTCCAGCTGAGAGTTGGCTAGGCTCACTTCTGCTCCTCTCTCTGCTTCTCTTTAACTGGGACCCAGCCCTTTTTCCTGAGATAGATTCAGCTCTACAGTGCTTTCCACATTAATAATGTCAAGAGTCAGGAGGGAGAAGGGAAGAAACATTTGTACAATTGATGGTACACTGGTCCTGTGTGGATCATCGGGGAAGACTCAGTGACCATCACTGCCATCTTCTTCTCCCCACCTTGTGTAAGAAGTGTGCTGCTGCTGACTGCTCGTGTCTAAACCCATTTTGTTGGGCCAGAGTGGATCAAGTGGAACATTCTATTGGCATTCTACTGTGAGCCGACAAGGAAGGTGTGATGGAGTTTAGTCGGACAGCTTTGAACCCACACCCAGGCTGTTTAGATGGAGGAGTGGTCCACGTGGTCCAGCCTGCTCATAGTAAAAGGTGCTCTTTTGCCAGACCCTGTGTAGCACTTACGTTTCACTCAGGAATTGTGGTTTTGGAGGGGCATAGGATGATGTACCTTGAAAAGACCTATGTTTTCTCATTTCTTCCTTGCAGGACCTCTGTAAGTAAGGATTAGCATTCCCACTGTACAGGCGAGAGAACTGAAGCTTAGAGAAGATAAGTAACTTGCTTAAGGTCTTATAGCTATTTACTATTAGAATTGGGATCAGAGTTCAGGTCTCTCAGACACCATACCCAGCAAATGAATTAAAGCAAAACAAAATGTTCTCTCAGAGCTGTGTGTGGGAAGTGATTCTTAATGAGATATCACTCTGGTTATAATTTTAATATTTTTGTTTTCTTATGGTAAAAGCAGCACAAATTTATAATTTTAACTAAAAGATATATTCCAAAATGAAAGTAGCCATGGAATTTTTTATACAAATATCTGTGCATTACTCACAAACTGGTATGTTTTACTAGGTTCCAGATATACTGGAGTAAAGTAATTTTCTTTTTAAGAGAATTGTCCTTTAGGAGGATGGGGATGTGGCTCCATGGTAGAGCATGTCAAGACAAAAAAAAAAATTGCTTTGACACAATTGCTTTTGAAATAAAAGTATTATTCTTAATTTTAAAAATCCTTTTGATAAAATTCATTAATCAAAGCAAAGATTCACTGCACTGAATTTTTCTGTGGGGTGGTGGTAGATATTTCTGTACCTGCAGCCTCCAGAGAACACTAATTTGAACCACATCCAAGAAAAACCAACATGCATTTTTGAATTCACAGAAAGAGTAAAAATAACTTCACTATATCAATGAAATAAGTTTTACATTTTTGTGCCTTTTGAGACCTTTTATTAAAAACATGGTTGTAGAGGCTGGAGTGGTGGCTCAGCAGTTACGGCACTTGACCAGCATGTGCGAGTACACCGGTTCAAACCTCAGCACCCACATACACAACTAAGTGTCAGAGCAACGAAAGCCATGTGAAAAACTCAATAAAAATTGATTCTCTCTTTCTCTCTGTCTCCTTCTTTCTTTAAAAAAATATAGTTGTAATAAGTAACTGTGCATGTGGTTATTTATAACTTTTTAGAGAAAATATTAACTATTTATCAACTTTAATATAAATTGTGTACTATTGTCATTTTCTCATGTGGCCCCAGACTTTTGAACTGTTACATTAAATGACATAGCTTGAAATTTTTTTTTTAAACAGAGAGAAGTAAAAAGAGAGAATCAATTTTATTTATTTTTTTCATCTGGTTTTTATTTTTCTGTTATGTATGTGGTACTGGCGTTCAAAACCTGGATCCTCATGGATGCCAGGCAAGTGTTCTACTGCTGAGCTACTGCTCCAGCCCTATAGCTTGAATTTTTAAATTACTTTCTTACTGTTGTCTATTTTGGTTTCTTTTATAAACAATACAAAATGTTCATGTTTTTAAAAAAGGTAAACTCTCAGAATTGACTTTATTGGATCAAAGAATATAAGCACTTATGATTGCTCTTTGGAAATATTATTAACTTATTTTTAAAATAAACTAGATAAATTTATCCTGGCCTTTGTACTTTTGTAAGCATCAGTTTCCCTAAACTTCTACCAGCACTGAATGTTATCATGACAAACTTATTTTTTCTCACTTTATATTTGGAATGTTATCTCATTATGATTTTTAGTCTTTATTTCTCTGATTACTGATTAGTCTATTTCTTCACTAGTTGCTATTCCTCTTGTGTGTATTTTGGATTCATATTCATTCTCCAGTTATCAATTGGACTCTTAATTTTTTTTCTTAATTTTAGACATAATATGGGGTATATAGAATTTCTTCCTATTTCCAAAATTAGGGTGATAGTAATTCTTCCTGTAATATAGAATGGATATTTTTCATTACCTGTCATTTTTTCTTTCTATGTTGATCAAGTAGAGTGTTACCACTTTAAAAAGACATTTCCATAAATAATTTATCAATGGCCAATCAATCACAGAGTGCTTATATAATTACATAAACACTAACTTGCCTACATTTTAGAAATATACTTTACCTCACCCATGGACCCAAAACACTTTAAAGTGGATACAGAAATTTTTTATTAACTGATTTAAGAAAAAAAAAACACTACCTATTCATATGTGGAAGATAGAGTAAAAGCTAAGATAGGATGAAAGTTAGTCAAGTTTAATTACTAGACCCACCAAATTTGAAGTGACACATAAACTGGAGGAACTATAGCTATGAAGGCGGTGGAGGGTGCAGGAGAGACGGAGGGAGGAGAGGGAAGGAAAAGAGGAGATATCAACAGTGTAGGCTATGCTTGACGCCCATGAGAAGACAAAATATACTCAGGCAGGCATATAAATGTAGAAATTTCAATATTAAAATACATGTATATGATCATTTATATCTGTCACATGGGGGAATTACAGAGGAGACATGAGATCGGGGAGTGGGTGAAAGGGGGAGATCCTAGACAAAGATTGGGTTTAAGCTATTTTGTCATTATGTATGCGTATATGAGTATGTAGCAATGAATCCCTTCGATATGTAAGACTATGTTGAACCAATTAAAAAACTACCTATTAAACACAGGAACTGTTGCTTAAAGAGTACAGTCATAACAACGTTCTGGTCAACAATGCACCATATACATGATAGTGCTCCCACAACATTTAAAATGGAACTGAGTCTTCATGTATTATATATACTCTAGCTCTCTTATTGGAAAAGCTATTTTTTATGGGAGCATAAATAAATCTATTCTATTTTCTTGACTAATAAGTAGTTGGTGTAAAAAATACATTCTCAAATGAAAGTTTTCAACAAAGATAACCGAGTTCACACGGTATCAAAAATCATGTAAAATAGAATTGAAAGATGTGTGTAGTTTAATTTTAATAACACTTGGGTGACAGGACTATATTCTCTATTAAGAGCTGCTGTATTAAAGATTAATCAGACTTATTCTGTTCAGTTGTAGACAGCATACCCAGGGTAAGTGATGGGAAGTTACAGGTAGTAAATGATAAGTAATATTTGTTGATCATGTTGTTTATGCCAGCCATGTGTCAGGTATTCACGAATTGTCACTACTTTAGGGGAAGAATCTTTCCAGTGAGGGCAAGGGTCCTGCCCAAGGTAATGTAGATAGCCAGGGGAAGAGCCAGAGCTTGAGCCAAGCCTAGGGGGAAGGCAGAGCCCATAATCTTTTCTTGGGCTATGTAATGAGAGTTGGTCACTTGGACCATTTTCTTCCTCTTCACCTGAAGTTTGGAGCAAAGGTCTCTGATTCAGTCTACCTGAGTGGGAGAAGTAGGGAATGCTGAGGGGTGTGCAGCTGCTGCTTCCTATATTCCTTCTGAATGATCCTAGTGGACCAAAGAGAAAGTCAGGATTGCAATGGGCTTCAGGATCTCTGTTAAGTGCTCTATGAAAAAAATGTTACTCTTCTTTTCATGAATTCCTAGTTAGTTTTCCCCAAACACTGAGACAGTTGCCATCAAAGGAAAAGCTCTTTTTAGCACATGAAGTGTACTATTTGAGGGAGAGTGCTCTATTCAGGTCTAACAAAATGTTAGGATTGCCTTTAAGTACAGGGAACCCCAATCCTCCCAACAGGGATGGTCTTTCTGGGGTCATTCAAGTAAACTGGCTGCTTCTAGTGGAAAAAGTGTGTGGGGTAGGTTTTATGCACATGCTCAATTACAAACAAATGAGCAAACAAAAGCCATCTCTAAGTGTGGAGTAGGGATGGGAAGGAAAACAATCCACACAGGGCAGTTTCAAGCTGGAGTACAGAAAAAACTAATAGGGGAGCTACTCAAATCTCTGAACAACCTTCAGCTTTCTTACCTATACAGCAGGCTTGATACTATTGTTCTTTAATTCCAAGATTTATTTTCTTATTAGTTTTATCAGTTCTGAAATTGGAAAGAATAGATTAAATGAACTAAGGCTTTTTCTTCCTTAGTGGTGCATAAATCAATGGTACTTCTTACGACTGAAGCTACCTTACACAGGGTTGCATGATTTACAGTTAGATGATATCTCCTTGTACTTTCACATGGGTGGTGAGACTTATAATACATATTCAATATATAATATTTATCTCATAAATATGGTGGACTTGTTTCTTTTATTTTAGTTTTTGCAAAATGTTGTACAGAAAAGAAACCCAATTGCTATGAAAATAATGGGAAAACAGAAGTGATTTTAGATGGAAAATAGAAATTAAAAAAAATAATTATAAACAAAGGTAATATTTGTAACCTAAAGATTTGAAGAAATCTTTGAGTTTGTTCCATACTCTTTTTTGAATTCCATTAATAATCAGCTGGGGCCAGGTGCAGTGGCACACACCTCTAATCCCAGGGACTAGGGAGGCAGAGGCAGGAGAGGGGGAGGAGTTCAAGGGAAGCCTGGGCAATTTAGCCAAAACCTGTCTCAAAATAAAAAATTATAAGGGCTGGGCATGTAGCTCAGTGTGGAGTGCTTGGATTTAATCCCTAATTCAGCTGGAATTATTCCTGGAAATGAATGGAATTTAAGGTCATGAATTGCATTTACATCATGGTAATATGGAGCCTTTCAATTCAAAATAGTGTGTCTTAATCCTCTTGATTTTCATTAATACTTCATAGTATTTTTTTTAAAGAGAGGACAGTGAGAGAGAGAGAGAGAGAATGAGAGAAATAAGAGAGACAGAGAGAGACAGAATCAATTTTTATTGAGTTTTTCACACGGCTTTCATTGCTCTGACACTTAGCTGTGTACGTGGGTGCTGGGGTTTGAACCCATGTACCCGCGCATGCTAGGCAAGCGCCGTAACTGCTGAGCTACCACTCCAGCCCCGATATTTCATAGTATTATTGTTTTATTCATACTATTCACAAGCTTATTTCTAGATATTCTATCGCCCTTTGATTTTATTGCTATTAAACTTTATTCATTCCTGAAGACCACCAGTCATGGATGGTCTCTTCATAAATCTTACTTCTCTTGAATCATTTTTGGCAATCTGTATTTTTTTAAAAGAATGTAGATTTTCAACTTTTTTAGAAACAGTATATTTCTTTCATAATTTTAATAATCTCTTCTATATTTATGGTTATCACCCTATATCTTAATGCTACTATTTGGATTCTTTTTTTTCTTGATTAGACTTACTAGAGGTTGTTATCTTATTAGTTCTCTCAAGGAATCAGCTTTTGCTTTTTATTGATCATCCTAACTTTCTGATTTTTAAAACTTTACTAATTTCTGTCTTTTACTTCTTCATAGGTTAATTTGTTATCATTCCTCCTCCATCTAGCACTATATATATATTTTTTTAAATAAATGCACTTGAGGTATAGATTTTTTTCTGACCGTGTATTGGGAGATTACAACCAGTTCGGATATTTAGTATTTTTCATCATTGTTAATCTTAAAAATAGCATGTGATTTTAATTTGCTTACTTTTTAACCTAAAAGTAATTTAAAAGGATCTTTAAAATGTTCATCTTGGCATGTATTTGTTTTGCTCTAATTTTATTTACGTTAGAGTCTTTTATTATTTCTTCTTTATTTTCTCAAGAATATTATCTCTTCAAACATATTTTATAAAATTTTTTATAAAGATGTTGAGTTATTGTACAATCATAAATGTGTATAAAGTAACAATATGATATGCATTTGCTCCTTAAGCGGAGTTACCCCCACATTGCCCACACTCCAATCTTTTGATTCCTCCATATCTTCAAATATCTTTAAGTATAGTAATTAAACTGAGTGGGAAGTTTTCTTCTGCTTGCTTTTTAAGGTATTCTTGTTATTTTGATTTAATCCTAATCTTCACTCAAATGGTGATTTTTGATTACTACTCATTTTTGCACGATAGTTGAGCTTGAGAGTCTGAATGTAGATTCTGTTTTCTGCTTTTGTGACTGAGGCAGGAAGTGCTGCCCACAGACTCACGTTTGAAGCTGGTCTACAGAGGATGGGGCTCCCCATCTGCCCAGACTGTCCTATCATATCCTCAATCTCACTGGTAAACTGCTGTCTGCAGTCTCTCAAAAGAAAGAGAATGTGGCAGGACTCACAGACACAGCTAGGAGTACTACTGATGTTATAAAAACTCACGGTCCTTTCAGCTCTTTAAAAAGTTTTACTCCAAGCTTCTTTCTGTGTGTGTGTGTGTGTGTGAAATTACTCCAAGCTTCTTGATGTTCCCCTCAATCCATCCCCAATGAGCTTATCCATCAGTATAATGCCATTTGTTTTCTATCTTTCAGGAATTTTCCAAAAGTTCTGATTTGCTCATAGATAATCTTTGTGTGTGTGTGTGTGTTACTGTGATGGGTAGAGCAGAATAATGGCCCCAAAGATAATCACATCCTAATTCCTGGAACCTATGAATATGTCACATTTTGTGGAAAAAGGGTCTTCACAGATGTAAATGAAGGATTTTGAGTTGAAGAGATGATTTTGAATTATCCATGTGGACCCAGGATTACTTATAAAGGACAGAGTGAGGGAGGAGAGTCAGAGTCAGCAAGAGATGTGACCAGGAAAGCAGAGGTCAGAGTGATGTGATTCTGGCTTAGAAGATGGAGTACAAGCAGCCTCTAGAAACTGGAAAGGGCAAAGAAATGAACCCTAGAAGGAACACAGCACTTGACTTTAGTTCAGAGTGATCTATTTGGGATTTTTGACTTCTAGAAGAGATACATTTATGTGGTTTTAAGCCACTAAATTTGTGGTAGCTTATTACAGGAGCAATAAGAAATTAATGTGGTTATTATGTGAATTCTTCTTACCTTTAAAACAACCTATTTTAAAGATGAAGAAATCGAGATTGAGAGATATCAAGCAATTTGTCTAAGTTCAAACAGCTGGTAGAAGGTAGAGAGTGGAGATTTGAACATGGGTAGTCTGGCTCCAGAGTCCAGTGCCTACCCAGTGTACTATATTGCCTTTAATGTTTTTCCCCCCACATTTTTTATTGGTGCATTATAGTTGTACATAATGATGGGATTTGTTGTTATATATGCATGCATGTACTCAATGTAACAAAATAATTTGGCCACTATTCCTCCCCAGCACTTCCCTGCTTCTTCACCTCTTCTCATACCCTGGTCACTTCCTTCTACTTACTGACTTTTATGTTAATTGGTTTAGTTTTCTTTTCAAAATATCTTTCCTGTGGTTTTATAGGACTTTGAGGGGGAGATCTAATATTTTGGTTTCATTTTGGTTTATCCTGATGAATACCAAGATTCTATTGGACCAACCACTTACTATAGTGGTTGGAAATGGGGCTAAGCCATTCTTAGCAATGCTGCTTGTTAGCTGAGTGATATGGAAGCTATTTAATAAAGCACTAGTGTTCTCAGTTTATAACTGGGATAGTAATGGCACTTACTATAGGATTATTTTCAAGTGAGATAAGGCATACAAAGCATTGGGCACCGTACCCTTGAGGGATTTGGTCTCAACACGGAGGCTCTCAGCCAGGAAGCAGTGCTTATTCATGTGGGCACTGGCCCAGTGGATTCCTATCCAAAGGCTGAGCCCTGAAGGCAGCAGAGTCTTATATACCCTCTTCCAGCCCTCCTTTACATGTTAGGCTCTATGGTGACATAATGGAAACATACAGTCTGATCAAAGAGTTGTGACAGAGTTGCGCATGGGAGCCCTTTGTCCTGGGAGGAGGTTCTTACCACAGTACTTGATACAGAGTAAAGAAGGCAATGTTTTTTGAGTTATTATATAGTCAGTATAATATTGACATTATTAATACTACTAATAAAACATTATTAGAATTGTTTTTATTTACATAAATGTATGTTTCAGGCCCTCCCAGTCCAGTTCACATGTAAGAGCTGAAACGGTAGGAGGGAGGAAGAGGCTCAATTGACTCAATCCTCTTTTATCAGCTTCTGGAGTATTAGTGGTGCTAGGCCTGAAATCTGTTATTTAATAAGAAAACTGGCAACAATCTTACTCTGATGCCCCTTTCCAGCATTTAAAACAGAGACAAATGACACTCATCCAGAGAGAAATATTGGATTAGGCAACACACCAATTCACAGAATTCATTCAACTGTTTCTGTTCTTCTCCTTTCCAAGGAGCTGTGTCCCTGTGTGCCTGTAGGCAGTTTCTGGACAGGCCAGCCTGTGTCTGCAGAATTCTCTGCTGGTGGACATCCTGCCCAGGATGTAGGATGCCACCGGAAGTGAAGGTGGGGGCTATTTCTGTAACTAGTTAATATATTCACAGTTCAGTTCCCTTCTAATTTTGGGCTCAACAAGGCAGCCTTGTAGGGAAAGAGAGACAGATAGTTTTTGATATCAGAGTTCTCTCACTTCTCTGCCCTCTCCTTCCTGTTCTGCTCTCCTGGGGGAGGAGTTGTAATTGACTGCTGAGAGGGAGCAGCCATCAGCGCTGTCTTTCATCACAGAGTACCTGTAGAAAAGCAGGTTCTGGCTTTTCTGTCCTGTGAACTCTTCTAAGCTTATCTTCCATTGCACCCAGAAGGACAGTTAGTTGAGAATAGGTGAGGAATGGACTTCTGCTTTTTAAAAAAATCATGTATTTTATTGCAAATATATTGCTTACTTTGAAATCAAAAGGTTTGAAAAGGTATAGAGTTCTAAATGAAGTTTTCTCTATTTCTATGCTTTAGAGAAAACCATTAATAATAGTTTGGTGTGTTTCTTTTCCTCGTGCTGCAACTTGCTTTATTTTTTTAAACTTGTTTTTATTTCTCAACATCTTTCCAAGTTAGTATATACTATGATTTGAATATGGCTTAAGTCATGCTTCTTGGTACTTATAGTCATCAGCTTTGTGCAACTGTAACAAGATATCTGACATAAATAATTTATAGAGGAAAAGATTATTTTAGCTCATAGTTTTGGAGGTTTTGGCCCATGGTGAGTTGACCCTGTTGCTTTGGGACCTTCAGTGAAGTCCACCATGACAGGAGCACATGGTAGAGAAACCTGATCACCTCATGGCAGCCAGGGAGCAAAAAGAGAGACAAGAAAGAGTCAGAGCCCCAATATCCCCTTCAAGGGCACACTCCTGATCACCTAACTCCCTTCCACTAGGTCCACCTCTTAAATTTCTACAAACTCCTAATAACATCAAGTAGAGGACCAAGCCTTTAATCTTGGGCCTTTGGGGGACATTCCAAATCAAACTATTGTAGTAAATAGTATCATACTGTATAGGCATGGTATTATACATTTAACTGGTCCTTGTACTAATGGAACTTAAGTTTTACCTGACTTTTTTTTTTTTTTAAGAGAGAAACAACTTTATTTAGTTTTTCACATGGCCTTAGTTGCCCCAACACTTAGTTGTGTACGTGGTGCTGGGGTTTGAACCCGGGTCCTTGTGCTTGCCAGGCAAGCGCCGAAACCACTGAGCCACCGCTCCAGCCCCTTTACCTGACTTTTTTGTTATTATAAACAAAGCTGTACTGAATATTCTTGTGGCATTGGGTATATAACTGGGAACATGTGAATTGCCTGAGTCAATAGCTCCTGGGTTCTCCAGAGATTTGGACAACCCTCAATAGCTCTTTTGGTGCAGTTCATCACACTTTGCGTGTCTAGAACAGATGGTATGGTGGGCATGAGTTATTCAAGGATGTTTAGGGTTGATTAACACTCCATAACCATCCTAGAGGAGTAGGGGAAGAGATTAGAGACAAGTAAAAGTTATAAGTTATCAGGATATGAATCAAATGCTGAGATATCATGGTGGAGGGAGTAATTCCCTTACTTTGGAGCCTTTGAGGAAGGCTTCCTAGAGGAAATAGGCCTTACAAGATAGGTAGTTCTCCTCATGAAGAAATAGATGGGCACTCTAGGTAGAGGGGTAGCATGAGCAGAGGCCCAGTGGTGGGGAATTCATGTGTTCTTTGGGAATGTGCCCACTCATCTATAAGAAGAATGGGAGGAGTGGCAAAAAATCAGTCCAAATATGTGGGTAAAAATCTTGGAAGCCATGTGGAGAGGGAAATGTTCATAATCTAATAGATGTAATACAGGCTGAAAGGCAGAGTCTGGAATCTGGGAGCATGATTGATGTATAGAAATTCAGGCAAAGGTGATAAAGGATAGCATCAGGATGATGGTGCTAGAGACGGAGGACGGAAGGGTTGGGGGGTTTTGACACTACTTGATAACCTTTGGTACCTCAGACAATCCTGCATTTGTCAAAACTAGGCCTAGAGGCCATCATTTGGGGTCAGTTTATTACATTGGATGGCGAAAAAAAAATCTATTGATTTTGTTTTGTTTTGTAACAAGAAATTCTTCTTGGAGAAAAGCTAAATATTAACATGTCTCAGGGGATTTAACAATAGTACTGCTTGGGTTGGCTCAACTGGAAATTGCTCTCTCAGGACCAGAGGAGCATGTGCTCTTGCTGGGCCAGGGTGAGACCTTTATTGGGCTATAATTCTTTTCTTTTCTTTCTTTTTTTAAATGAGATTCTTTTTTTTTTAAAAGAGAGAGGGCAGAGAGAGAGAGAGAGAAAAAATCAATTTTTATTGAGTTTTTCACATGGCTTTCATTGCTCCAACACTTAGTTGTGTACATGGTGCTGGAGTTTGAACCTGTGTACTTGGGCATGCCAGGCAAGTGCTGTAATCGCCGAGCCACCGCTCCAGCCCCCTATAATTCTTTTCTTAATGAGATCTAGGCTACAGGGACATTGAAGAAGATGCAAGGGGATAAAACCTAAGATGTCGACAGTGGGTTTGTGAATGACAAAACCAGGAAACAGCATGAACACTTAATGATTTGTTCATTCATTAATCAAACCTGTATGAGAATTTACCCTGTGTGTAGCAGGATGCTGACCATTGGAAAGGTTTCCATCCCCCAGGAGCTTCTGGTTTGGGACAAGAGACAAAAAGAGCTTGCAAATGTGTTGGATACTCAAATTTAGTCTAAAATTAAAGGGTGAAGTTGAAGATGTTTGTCCTTGGAACTCTTCTCTTTTACCCTTTTTTCCTTCCTACCCTGCCCCCCCATACTTCCCTGTGAAGTTTGTGTACCATTCTTGTTCTCAGCTGGCTGCCAGCTCATCCCCATTAAAGCATCAACTGATGATCAGAGCATATCTAATAATAGCTTAAGGCATGATCCATCCTGAGCGTTCATTTCCAATTCGTGCCAGAGAAAGCCTGGGAAAAATATCTGGTTGAGGCTCTGGTTGCAGCCTGCCTGCTCACTAGTTGTGTGACTATGGAAAAATCATTTAGCCTTTCTGAGCCTCATTAATTATAATTCTTGTTCTGCCCTCCTCATGAGATGGTTGGAAGGCTTGGTAGGATGTAGATGTGCTTGGAAAATTGTTGAGCTCAATGCAAAAGCAAGTCTATAATTACTCCCTGTGCTTTCGGTTGCTCGGAGACAGAGACCTAGATGATTATTATTGCAGGGTGCTCACAATTCACAGGCTGCCTCCTTTTTTTGCCCCTGTCTCAAGGGAGTGAACATCCCACACCCTGGTTCATCTTTTCCCATTCAAAGGTGGTAGACTTGGGGTCAGTAGGGTTGAACTGATTTCCTTTAAGATGGTATTTTGTGTGAAGGGAAAGGTGAATGACATTTAAGGAGGAATCAATAAAGATTTCTAAGTATTTGGCAGGTTCTGAGTCATGAGTCATTAATTGCTTTAGGAGAGGCAAGGTTAAATATTGAAAAGAATAAACTTGGACTAAAGGGTTGGGAGACACTGGACCTTGGATTTTATAGACCTGCTGACCAACTGCATGAGTTAAGGTAGATTACAAGGTCTCTCAGTTACAATTTACTGTGTTATCAGGATAGGTGGGGTGAAATTCTTCAGTTCCTGCAAGTTCCAATTTGCTGTTGAAGCTGTTGTCTAGGGACCATACTTTGCAAACAAAGAAAAGTAGCCTTCAGGATTCCAAAACACATAAGATCCTTAAATTCTAGTCTCTTGGCATTGTCTGGTGCGGTATTGAAAATACATGGCTGGAGCTGTAATTAAGTGGTAGATCACTTGTCTAGTATGCACAAATCCCTGAATTCAAACCCTCGCACTGTAAACAAACAAACATACAAATAGACAAAGGAAAAAAAAACTCACCAGAAAACCCAACCAAATAGTGGTTTCCCTTTGTCTGGTGAGACAGACATCTGGACTTGAGATTGCCTCTGACAGCTCTGCTTCTTGATCAAGTACTTTTAACCCTCTGAGCCTCAGTTTCTTTCTTTCTTTCTTTTAAGAGAGAATCAATTCTATTTAGTTTTTCATGTGGCTTTCGTTGCACGGACACTTTGTTGTATGTGTGATGCTGGGGTTCCAAGCCGCATCCTTGTGCATGCCAGGCAAGTTCTGTAACTGTTGAGCCACTGCTCCAGACCCCTCAGTTTCTTTCTATGTACAAATTTGGACTTGGATTACACAACTTTTAAGGTTTTTTAATACCATGGTAAATTATGAGGAGAAATGCCAGGATACAGTTTCGACTCCTGGATGGAAAAATGTCTCTGAGAGGAAAATTAGAGATCACCTTATACCATTTCTAGGAAAGCTTCCTTTCCAGGATTAGTAGAGAGAACATTTTATCTATGTGAAAGAAAATGATTAGTCCACCTCCCCTCTAGTGTATTGATTTTTTCAAGGATTGTGACTTAGCACCAGAAACCTGGGGAGCTGCCAGGGCAGATGCTCCAGGCTGTCATTTAAACAGCAGGGAGGGAGGGGCTGTTGGACCTCTGTCAATCCCGGGGTTTCATCCCTCTCTGAGAAGGTAGATCTTTCCTTCTCACCTACCACCATAGGGTAGGGCACCTTAGTTTATATCCAAGAGCCCTAAGGTGGATTTGCTGAAGAAGGTGCTCAGGTTTTCAAAACTCTCTTGTGAAGAGCAAGATGGTTCTTTGTTTAAAATGTTTTTATTAGTGCATTATAGTTATACATAATATTGGGGTTCATTTTGACATAATCATACACACATGAAATATAATTTGCTCCATTTTCTCCCCTCTCACCATTCTTCCTTTATTCTACTGGTCTTCCTTTTATTTATTTATTGTTTCTTAAATTGATATATATATAGATATAGATATACATACATGTATATATATATCTGCTTCACTTCACTGGTATATTCATTTATGTATATAGCATAATTTGGTTAATTTCATTTGTAGTTCCTCTTTTTTCCCATTCCTTCTACCTCCCCCTCTATCCCTTCGCAACTACTCCCATCTCCCTTCTGTTTTCATGGGGTCCCTATTCCCACATTTCCCCCCTCATTTTGCTCTAACTTCTGCATATGAGAGAAAACATTCAACCCTCGACTTTCTGAATTTGGCTTATTTCACTTATCCAACAGGGGATGAATATACTGAATATATACAGAAGTCAGAAAAGTTACACACACACACACACACACACACACACACACACAAATAACCCAATCAATAAATGGGCAAGAGGTGATGCTTTTAAAGGAATCAATAATGACTCAAGCAGAGAAGTTTCCTGACTAATTTATTCCTTACTAGTGATACCTGGGAAGGTGGGGTTGACACTCTGCAATTGAAGCCAGATACGGAAAGGCATTTACTGGGGTCTGTTAGTGAAAGAAGGTAAATGATGCTGATAAGAGCCATTACTTTTGTTTATTTCAGTCAATATACAGAGCTCCCCTATGCAAGTAGATATTATTAAACTCATTAAGAAGCAGAGGCTCAGGGGGTTGAGCTGCTCTTCCTAGGTGACTCAACGTTATGAGTGGCATTCAAGTCCAGGTCTGATGAAAGCCCCTGCTCTTTCCATTCTGCTACACTACTTATCCTATAAAACCATTTCCAAGAGAGGAGCTGAGTGGCACATTGGAGAAGTCCTATTTGTTTTTGTTTCCAAGAGAGTTGATTTTGTTCCCAGAAACAAGGAACAGAGAAGTAAGGAGTAAAGGTGAAAATGAGACGTTGGAGTCCAGGGCTTTAGCTGTGAGTGGGGCCGGGATATCCGGAACTCTGACCAAGCAGTCTTCATGTAAAGGGCTTATCACCTTCCAGGTGCTGCTTGCCCAGGAGGTACCAGTGAGTTTCTTGGCTCACTGTGCGCTCTTGCTTTTTGGTTCTAGATAAAAAATGCAACTTCCCTGGATTTAACTCACCCCACAGGAGTGAAGCTCTTGCTTTCTTTCAGCCCCATGGTGCATCCACGGAGCT
This sequence comes from Aplodontia rufa, assembly GCA_004027875.1. Lineage (NCBI taxonomy): Eukaryota > Metazoa > Chordata > Mammalia > Rodentia > Aplodontiidae > Aplodontia > Aplodontia rufa. Next base: position 29,872 of record PVKS010010061.1, on the reverse strand, counting down.
CCTTTACTGTAGTGGCTTTCCTTCTAACTTTTCGTGCCTTCATCCTTCATCTGATCATCAGGGTGAAATATAGGCCCCTTGGAGAGAGCGAGTGCCTGCCTCTGAGATGAGTGCAGGTTAATCGCAAGAGACATGCACTCCATCTCTCCTGGGCAGAGTTGACCTAGTTGGATAGATTCACTCAACCTGATTTTCCACAGTTCACTGCATCCGGGTCAAGGATAAGTTTGCACACGTGAAAACTGATTCAGAGAAAATAATGCACAAGTATAAAACCTATTCATCATTTAGTTGACAAGTAAATTGCATCTCTAGCATTACCGAGAACTGTACTAGACTTAATACAGGGAGGCGGTGGGGGGAACCCACAAAAAACTGGATTAATCCTTGCCAAGGAGAGCTTTTCTACCCAGCTGAAAACCTCAGTATGAGAAAAAATGGGAAGGATATTTGAGGTTGAGAGGATAAAATTTAATGGCTGAGGTGCTCATTCATGTGTCAGATCTTTATAATTTGATAGTTCTTATATGCAGGTTCTACGTTAGGCATTGGGTAAACCAAATAGACATAATTATTCTCCTCCAAGGAGTCTGAGTCTAAAAGAAGATGTTCACAAGCAAGTGGAAAAGGCCATTGCAAATCTTTACCAGGTGTTTGCTAAGTGATGGGCACTATACTGGGCTTTGTCTTTTGAACTGAAAGTAAAAAGATGAATAAAGACAAGATCACACATATGACAACCAGGTAAATAAATACATTTTAACATGTATAAGAAATGTAATTCATGAAAGTGTGAACTAAGCACCATGGGAACTCAGAAAAATGAGAGTGTAAGTTTGTATTGTAGGAGGTATGGGTGGAAATGGTGGGCGCAGTCAGGGAAGAAGGGAAGTTTGGGGATGTAATGATGAAGGAGTGGGCATTTTTGGGGTGGAAAGTACATTGGTAGCAGAGGGAGTAACGTGGCTTGTCATGGAGTGCTTGGCACCTACAAGTAGTTGTCCAGGTTGGGGATAAGTAAGTTTCAGTTAGACTGGGGGAGGAAGTTATAGTGATGAATTGCACTGTGTGGTGACCTCAGCTAATAATAATATATTGTATATTTCAAGATTGCTGAAATACATTTTTAACATTCTCACCACACACAAGCACACTAGGTGACAGATATATTAATTAGCTTTATTAAATACTAGTAGAATGTGTAGATAGATCAAAACTTCACATTGTACCTCATAGATATGTAGTTATTACAGTATTTGTTAATTGAAAATTTTCAAAAAAATAAGTAATGGGAGATAGAGTTGGATAGGTAGGGAGGGATTAGATCAAGAAGAGCCCTTGCAGACCAAGTGTTAGAGAGCTTGCATTTTATCTAAACAACAATGAAGAATTACTCAACCCTTTTCAGATGGGAGATAAGCTTAATGGTTTTTAAAAGTAACAGGAGGATGACATTCAAGGCAAGGAGTCTGTTAGGGGCAATTTTAACAATTAAGGTAAGAGATGATTTGGTGGTAACATGGGGATGAAGAAGAGAGAACTAAGCCTAGAAATACTTTGAAGTTAGTATTTGCCGGAGTTGGTATGTGAGGTAAGGGAAGATAAATGGTCTGGAAGAGTCTATATTTCTTACTTGGGCAGTTGGGCTTGTGGTACTGCAAGTTATGGAGATTTGGAATATGGAAGATGAGAAGGTGAATTTTATGTGTCAACTTAGCTGGGCTGTCATATCTAGTTGTTTGATGAAATGCTGATCTGCATGTTTCTATATTTTTAAAGATGTGATTGACATTTAGTCAGTAGTCTTTCAATACAGAAGATTACTCTCCATAATGAGAGGGGGGCTTCATCCATCAGCTGAAGGCCTTAAGAGAAAAGATAAAGGGCCCACAAAAAGGGAGGAATTCTGCCTCTGACTACTTTGGGACTCATGACTGTCATATCAACGCTAGCCTGTTGGTCGGCCCTGCAGATTTTGAACTTGCCAGCCTCCACAGTTGCATGAGCCAATTCCTTAAAATAAATCACTTTCTCTGTGTACACATCTTACTGGCCGAGAACCCTAACACAGGAGGATTTATTTCTGTTTAGATTTGTAATTCAGAGATGCTTTGCTGAAGCAATAGTTCAGGATTTTCAAAAGAGAAAGTGAGAGCTTGTTTTTGCTGTTTGTGCCAGGGGGTATTGTGGTTTAATATCAGTGTTGTTTATTTAAATTGAATTGTTGAATGATGTTCCTTTAAGCCTTCTGTTGTATATTAAGGAAAGTGGGATATACTTGTGTAATTCTCACCAGTAATAAAATTTGCCACACAATATAACTTCTAATTATTTTATTGAGGCCAGAGTTGCTGTCTTGTGATATCTTTGAAATTTGTACAGATGGCTGTACCTGCAAGGAAGTGTTGGGAATGCTTTCCAGAAATGTGCTTCATTTGAGAGATGTATCAAAAAGAGCACGCAAGTTCTCGACTACTACTTTACTCTCATTTGTGGATGGAGGAGTGGGACATTCAGTGGCTTATGGTGAGTAGGAGGATGGATGAGATTCTCCTATAAAACTACAAGTGGAAAGAGCTAGAACAAGGAGATTTGGCATGATATCTGAAGGTTTTACTATTTTTTGTATTAAATTCTTTTCTTTTAAGAAAGAGAGACAGTGAGAGAGAGAGAGAGAAAGAGAGAGAAACAATTTTTTAATTTAGTTTTTCATGTGGCTTTCATTGCTCCAAGACTTGGTTGTGTACGTGGTGCTGGGGTTTGAACTCGCATACTTGCCCGTGCTGGGCAAGCACCGTAACCGCTGAACCACTGCTCCAGCCCTTTTGTGGTCATTTCGTTTCCTCAAGATCACAGTTTTGGGGGCTGGAGTGGTGGCTCAGTAGTTACGGCGCTTGCCTGGCATGTGTGAGGATGTGGGTTTGAACCCCAGCACCACATACAAGATGAAGTGTCAGAGCAACAAAAGTCACATGGAAAACTAAATAAAATTGATTCTCTTTTTCTCTCTTTCTCTCACTGTCCCTATCTCTTTAAAAAAAAAGTTTTAAAAAAAGATCACAGCTTTGGATTCAAATAAATTTAGGTCTTTTACTGACCATCTTCATAACTTCTGGAAGGTAAGATCACTGCTTGAGTCTCAGTCGCAGCATCTGTAAAAATCTTTTAGGGTTTCTCCAGGATTCCTCAAGATGTCAGCTGAAATGCCCTATCAAGGACCCAGTACAGAGTTGACACTTAGTTAATGAAAACAATTTTTATTATTCTTTGGATGTATTTATTTTCTCATAGGCTTTTAAATTCTGGATTCCCAGGATAGTTACATATGCTCCGTTGGGCTTGTGTAATATTCTCCTAAAATGGAGTTTGCTTAATACTTGAAATTTTCTCAAAAAATGAAGAGAACTGACAAGTAGACACGGCATCATGATTAAATGACTCCAACTGAAGAATAAACCTTATTTCACGAGGAACAAAACTGTTGTCAAACATGTCTCCCTCCTTGGCTCCTTTACTCAGCCAGCTCTACTCATTCTCCAAAACCGAGGTCCATAACGTCTTCTTTGCTGCCTTTTCCAGCCCTTTCTTGGACTTCAGAAGCATACTCAGTACTCCTAAGGAGCATCTCTTAGGAGATGGATTTTATTTTGTGTGTCTGGTGGCCCTAGAGTTGTCCAGTAGGTGGCCCTTTTTGTTTATCATAACACTTACTATATTCCTTATTATCATTCGTTTTCTTCTTTGTGTCCTTTTCTAACAGAGAGCTCTTTCAAGGGAAGGAACTACATTCAACTTTTTATCCCCCAGTGCCTCTTACAGCATGTGGAGTGTTGTCTGCGGGAAGAGGAAATGGATAGGTGAAAAGATGGATGGATGAAAACTGGCAGGGAGTTTCAGTAGGGACTCTGTGAGGATTATTGTATTTCAACTTCCACTGTTCTCTATCATGTATGCGTCTCTTCTATGTACTGCTGGTGGCACTGCCATCTAAACATTACACTTAGGACATCTTAGAATTCTGCAGTTCCATCCTTAGGCTCTGCCCGTTACAGTCAGATTCAACAGTGCAGCTTCTGTGTGAAACAGGATGAAGGAGGGGGAGTGTAGAAACTGTGGTTAGTTTTTAATGAGGCAGACGTTCTGAATATCAAGCTGCCTTGCCTTCTCATCAGTAAGCTTCATAAATTGTTTGATATGCTCATAAAGTCAGTAGTGCAAACAGAGATGAATCACTTATACCTTGACTTCCTGTTGAGTGAAGATTATTAATTGCATCCTTTACATCAGAGCTCCCTTTTATAACAGCACCTTTTATTTTTATCCCTCTCCCTGTTGCCAGCTCCTATTTGAACCAACTCCACTTCAGTCCAATCAGGGGATGTGAAGTGAAGTCTAGGGTACAGGAAAGAGAAACCCAGAAGACTGAGTCATCAGTCCTGTTGGACAGTTTCAACACTGAAACTTGGGAAAGAAGTCATTGAAGGACGATTACAGCAGCCACCCAGCCTTCCATGACCCATCTTGCCACACAATGGACCCTTCCCAGGCCCAGTGGGAAGCTTGCCTTGCAGAAACTTTGGGGCTTGTGCCAGTGTTCTGCGGAGGCCCCACCTACTCTATCACTTTAGAATGGTGAACCTTGCCTCCTAGAAAGGAGCCATTATTCTGAATCTGAGTTTATGACTCCTCTGCTTCTAGGATAAAATGTGTGCTTCCTAAGCAATATAGTGCCCAGTTCGGGGGCATTTGAACCTTACAAACCATGTATTATGCTCAGTGTTTTCTTCTGTGATATGTTTATTCATGCTTCTGAGATTCATCCATGTTGATATATAACTATAGCTCATTCATTTTCATTGCAGTGGAATCGCACTGTTCAAATACACAGATTCATTCTCGAATCTTCAATCCAAACCCCTGGGGCCAGATGTTTCCAATTATATACTTTTTGCTTATTTTTGTAAAAGGAATAGGGTGTATAGTCCATCAATTACACAGAGAAGCACTTTGTAATGGAACAAATGGATATTTCTGGGTAAGATGTAGAAAATCTTCATGCTAAGTGGAATAATGACACTAAGTAGCCTCATGTTTGTTCATTTCAGGCTTTGCTGCCAAATGATTTATAAAATCACCTTCAGTTTTTGATTTGGGACTGTGGACTTACTTAATAATTGTTTTTCTATTCTTTCTTAAACGGAGACATTTGGTTGTTTTTCAGTTTTCTGTTATCATTGATATGTTACTAAAACCATCCATATATAGCTGCCTGTCCCATTGGGTTCTTTGAAGGTACTGCCTGGGTCTTACTCATCTCTGTATCTTCCTAGCCTAGGGCCTCAATAAATGTGTTTCAAGTGAATGAATATGTGCCAAGACACTTTATCCTTCTTGAAAATTATGGAGCTGTATCAAAATCACAAAAATGAGTCCCAAGGTAGGCACTTATTTCAATGTCATTGGTGAATGGGGCTGTGATATACCGAATAAATAAAATCTCCAAGTACCTCCAGGAGCAGGCAGGAGCAAGCTGATTAGAGTGTCTTTATGTGTCTGTCTGATACTATTAAGTTCTTTCAAGGACATTCTATTACTTTTAAGTATAATATGAAGCTAATTCATGCATGCCCCCCATCATCTCCTCCTGGCTTAGGGGCCCTGTCAGATTTTTATTTTTTAAGAGAGAGAGAGGGACAGCAAGAGAGAGAGAGAGAGAGAGAGAGATAATCACCTTTATTTAGCTTTTCATTGTTCTGACACTTTGTTGTATATATGGTGCCAGGGTTCGAACCTGTGTCCTCACACATGCCAGGGAAGTGTCAAAACTGCTGAGCCACCGCTCCAGCCTGCCCTATGTCATATTTAAGAGTCAAATACAGATCAAGGGATGAGGAAGCAGGGAAGTGGAATTTCTGAATTTATTGGATAAAATGCTACATTCCATTAGTCACAATCTCTGCCTCTGGTTCATGTGGCTTAGGAGCCCTTGCAGTGTTCAGTTTCTATCCCTAATCAGGGGCACAGTGAAAGAGAAGAGCCATTAGAGAAAATATCACATGGCTTCAGCTTTGGAGATGGGCATGCATAACTTTTATAACCCCTGGACAAAGGCTTATTTTTCTCTTTGAAGGAATTTTTCTTAATGCTTTTGCCTACAGGTCTGTATTATTCATCAGTCTCTAAATCTCTAAATAGAACATTATTGCCACTGGGCTTTTTTTTTTTTTTTTTTTGTAATGATACTGATAAATTCAAGAAAGAAAATGTCTGGGGTATACTGAGCTGGATGTTTCAAGTCTCCAAGGTTGCTTCTCTGTTCACTGGACATCATTCATTCAACAAACACTGCATATTATATCTTTGCTAGGTGCTGAAGATGTCAAAGGGAAAAGAGACAAAGTCCCTATTCTGGTAAATTTGGCTGGACCATAGTGTTCAGATATTTGGTCAAACATGAATCTGGATGTTTCTGTGGAATGTATTTGATGTGATTTAGTTTTAAATCAGTGAAGTTTGCGTAAAGTAGATTGTTGTCCATAATGTGAGTGGGCCTCATCCAGTGGTCAGGAACTGAATAGAGCAAAAGGCTGACCTCTCCTGAGCATGAGGGCTTTTTCCCCAGCAGACAGCCTTTGGATAGGAATTGCAACTCTTTTCTGAGTCTCCAACATGCTGGTCTCCACCAGATTTTCGATTCACTAAGCTTCCGTAATGATGTGAGCCAGTTCCTTAAAATAAATCAAAGCACAAAAATTTGCATATATATGCCATCTCTGACTTATGATAGTTTGACATAATTTTCAACTTTACAACGGTGTGAAAGTGATACACATTCAGTAAACTCTACTTTGAATTTTGATTTTTCATCTTTTCCTAGTCCTGTGACATGCGGGATAATACTGTCAGGAACTGCAGGGCAGTAGCAGCCAACAGCAGCTCCCAAGCAGACATACAATCCCAATGGTAAATAACTTATATAGTTAGTATACTTTTGTGGTTTGAATCTTTAATGTGCCTTGAAAAACTCATTAGAGGAGCTGGAGTAGTGGCTCAGCAGTTACAGCGCTTGGGGCATGTGCAAGGTTGCTGGTTCGAATCCCAGCACCACATACACAACGAAGTGTCGTAGCAACAAAAGCCACATGAAAAAACTGAATAAAATTGATTCTCTCTCACTGTCCCTCTCTCTCTTTTAAAAATATTCATTAAAGGTAAGAGTATTAGATTATAAGAGCTGTAAACTCATCAGGGGATTAATACTCCCCCAATTAATGAGGATTCCACCTGGGGGTGCTCTACCACTGACCTACATACCCAGTCCTACATCTCCAGACCTTTTTATTTTTTATTTTGAGACAAAGTCTTGCTAAATTTCCCAGGCTGGTCTTGAACCTGAGGTCCTCCTGCTTTAGCCTTTTGCATCACTGGGATTATAGGCATGTGGCACTATGCCTAGCTGGATGAATAATAGAATGAATTAATAATTTTAACGGACTACTGGGTAATAACTGTAGGCAAATAGGTGTGGCTGGAAGAAGTAAGTCACTGGGGGATGCCCTTGAGGATTATAGCTTGTCCTTGGCTCTGTGCTCTCTGCTTCCTGGCTGCCAGGAGCTGAGCAGCTTTCTTCCGCCACACCCTTCCACCACGAAGTTCTGCCTCACTTCAAGCTGAGAGCAATGGAGTCTTCTGACCATGCATAAACCTCTGGAACTGTGAGCCCCAAGTAAAATTTTTTTCCCTCTAAGTTGGTCAGGTATTTTGGTCATAGCATCAACAACAAAAAATGACTAATACAACTGTGTACAGTTGGCAGTGTACTGTGTTGCTATGGTATGATGTTTAGAAGGTTAGATGTAATAAATTCATTTTCCCTTACAGCATTTTCAACTTACAATGGGTTTATTGGGATATAATCCCTACATAAGTCAAGCAGCATCTGTTAATACATATCCTATTGATTCCATTTCTCTGGAGATTGTAACTAATACTGCCCCTGTTCTTATGTACCTCAGCGCCTCTCAAAACTGATGTGCCAACAGTTCTAATCCAGCATGAAGACTGTCCTATACAGCAGTCCCCCATTATCCTGCAGGGGTAGAGCCCCAAGACCCCAGTGGATATCTGAAACTGCAAATAGTACCAAACTCTATACATCATATTGTTTTTTCCTATGCACACATATCTATGATAAAGTTTAATTTTTAAATTAGACATAGTAATAAAGTAACTGTAGCAGTAATAAAACAGAACAATTATAACAATACACTATAATAAAAGTTAGGTAAATGTGGTCTCTCTCTTTCAAAATATCTTATTGTACTTTCACCTTTTGACTACAAGGAAGCACTTTAACAGCTTCTTCCCTTGGCATAGTTAAGTTGCCAGCATCACTACGCTTGTACTTTGGGGCTGTGTTTGAGTACAAGCAGTATGTTACTGTGACAGTCCATCTGATAAAGATGGCAACTGTGTAATAAAGGGCGGGTAGAATGGACAGAGTGGATATGCCAGATAAAGGGATGATTCACGTCCTGGGTAGGACAACACTGTGTAGTGTGAGACTTCATTACACTATTGGGAACAGCACACAATTTCAAATTTGCTTTTTTCTGGAATTTTGCATTTAGTATTTTCATACTGTGTTTGACCATGGCTAACTGAACCTGCAGACCTGTGGATAAGGAGGCACTGTTGAATACATGTGTGACTAAAACACAGACAGGGAAGCCTCAGTATTCCTCTTGTAATACTTACAGAAGAATTTCCAGGCTATCTTTTCTAGGAGGGAAGTGTCTTAGGCATTCAGATTAAAAAATGTGCATAGACCCAAAGGTGTGGAAAACAGAATGTGTTTTGAGGACCATCTATACAGGAGGAAGTGGTATAAAATAGAAAATAAATAGGTAACAATTGAGAAAAATACTCAAAATAAAAAACAAAAACACAAGTATGTGCCGGACACACCTCTGGGTGGACAGAATCTCCTTGCAGACATGAGCTGAAAAGGGGCTCCTATGGATGGACAGAATCTCCTTGCAGACATGAGCTGGAAAGGGGCTCGTTTTGCACTAGAGTCCAGTGCTGAAGACAAGACAAATCAATGATCAGGCAGCACTTCGTCACAGCCAGGTGAAACCACCTGCCTGCTAGTCTGAGAGCTGGAATGAGCCAAGTACTGCAGTGCCTTCACGTGAGCACCTATGACCAGGTAGTCTCTGTGTGCCACTCCAGGGCAGAAGGTCATTGTGGTTGTTCATGACAAATTACTGGCCTGCAGTACACTTCACTGGTCCTCTCAGTTCCACTCATGCATGGAAGTGAGGGTTTGCTCTTATAGCTAGGAATATGTAATATAAATAAATGGGCTTTTAGAGAAGCTAGACAGCCCATTAAGATACTGAATCACTTAACAATTCTGCTCTATTTTCTGAGAGAAGTTTCAGACAAAAGGCTAAAAATAAATACTGTGAAGGAAATGATAAAAATGTGAATAAAAGCCCCATACCTCTAGGCTAGAGATTGCCCTGTATCAGTTTTCAAAGTAGAGATGTGGAGTAGGAGTAAGCCTCATGCCAACAGTCTTATCCAACATAGGGACAGTTGATAGCGCAGTATGGAGATGGCAGTGGTGTTTGTGTTAGTTGGGTGACTTTTGAGCATCTTACCCATCTCTCAGGTGCCTGCTAGCTCTCCTCATGGTTACATTTATCTCCTGTCCAAAGGTTTTCCCTGTGCTGAGCTCTCTGTCTGGCTTGGCTTTCATCCATGGCCTACAGCAATGACTGCCCATCAACTCCAACAATACCCCTGTAAACCAGTCTCATTTCCAAGATCTGCTCTCTGAGGGAAGCAATTATTAATGATATTTCAAAGAAAATTAAATGGAGCAACATTACATGATTTTCCTTCACATGGTAATGTTTTCACAGCCTGTGGCATATGGGAAAGGACTTTGCTTGGTGAACTATAGCCTGTGGAGGCATTGAGGAGAAAATTCAATTTGCCTTCAACTATTGGTAACAATAGTATCGATCGTGCCTACAGTACACAGGTGAAAGTTCAAACCACACAAATAATTGATAATGACCTTAGAGTAACAATGAGTGTGTGAAAATGTCTGATGTATGGATACCAACTTTTCCTTACCAAGGCATCATGCAATGGAAGAAATTATGCTGAGGTGAAGTAAGCCAAACCCAGAGACTCAAAGGTTGAATGTTTTCCCTCATTTGTGGAGGAAAGAGAAAAAGCCAAGCTTGGGGGAAAGGATGTCAAACTCATGTATTAGACCCAGTAAAGGCATAACAACACATAGTTTGGGGGAACCATAGATATGTAGTGGGGGAGAGGGGGAGAAGTGGGGGGAGAGGAAAGGGAGGGAGGATAGGGAGGGATCTAGGGAGGCAATCAACAATGTAGCATACTCTTTACTCACCCCTGAAGCCAAGTAATACTTACGCAATCATTTAATTCTGGAAAATTCATAATCTTTTACATATATATATATATATATATATATATATGGACATTTATGTCTATTGTAGGGGTGAAATACAGAAGACTCAAGAGACTAGGGTATGGCGGATGTGGGGACAACTCTGATTTAGGATCAAATGCATTTCATATTGCTACTTTCTATGCATTATGATTGTACAACAACTCAACTCCTTATTTAAAAATAAATAAATAAAAAAGTATTAGCCATCAAGTCTAACTTTATTTTTATCTGTGTGAAGACTCAGACTTGATAATCAAAGATATTGTAGCTAACTGGCTGTTTGGTCTTAAACAAGTCACTTAATCTCTTGGACCTTGTTCTCATATGTAAAATGGGGATGTAGGAACTACCTGCCTAACTGGGTTTTGTGACCATGTAAAAGGTAACATTTATAACAGTGCTTAGTTTGACATCCCAAGTCCATAATCTGGGTGTGGATGCCTTCTCTTGCCTTGCACTCTTCCCCTACACAAACCCCTTGCTCTATCAAAAGTGGTGACTGTGGCTCCTGACATGTGCCATGCCCAGTTTGATTTCCCTTATGGACTTTTCACTCCAGTTTTCCTCCTTGTCTGAGGAATATGAAATTTTCAAAACTCTGCTTGAATTCCATAGACTTCATGTTGCCTTTCTGAACAATCTAAGCTTCAGCAATTGCTTTTCCCTTGAACTTCTCTGAAGTCTTTTAGCACCCTATTAAGTATTTAACGTAAGCACTTCTGACTGCTTCATATTTTATTTATGAGAGATAGTATTTTCAAAATAATTCCTGTTGCATTTTCGCTTCCTGTTAATTCTCTTCCTTTTCCCCTAATGTTTTCTCTAATGAGATTGGACCAAGAGTCTGAAGTGAGGAGAGGAGGAGGCTATGACATAAGGAACACTCCTTCTTGGAGGGAAGAGGAAACTGGAAGACCTTCTGGTAATGGGTAGAAGTGGTGATCCAGAGGAAGAGAGGCAAAATTCAGATGCAAGTAATCTTCCCTTCTTTCTCTGAAGATGGTGGTGGACCACCAGATAGAATGATAGAGGCTTAAAGGTGTTAAACATATGGCCTAGTGTTCTACTTCCTTCACACTTGGCCTAAACACATTGTAAATCCCACAGAGAACCCATAATTTGGGATGGGAGCCCTGCCTACGGGGTGTGCCTGCGGTAGAGCAAGAATGACTGAGGGAGGTACCTAATTGATGGGCCTTAGTTCTCTATAGTCTGGGCTTCAGGGGATCCAGAAATTACAATGTGGCTCTTGGGCATTGAAGTCCTTGAAGTCCTCAGAGGGCCAAACAGTGTAGCTGTCCACAGTAGGTGAACAGATGCTTCTGTGGAGGGCAGGGCAGCCCACCTGCACTGGTAATCTCCAGGCAGCTGCAGAGGGCCAGTAGTTCCAACTGCAGCCAGTGTAAGGCCTAGTGAGCACATCATTCATCTTAAACTGCAATTGGAGAAAGACCTAGATTGAGCATAGAGTGAAAAACAGGGTTTACAAACACACGGAGGAAGGGGCTGGATATCTTAGGGTAAAGGACTCCTGGGGAAGTTCTCAAATAGAAGCTTTTCCAAAACTTCAGGTGAAACTATAAAAGTGGCCAATGTAAAATAATCTCCAGTGATTGAATTTCAGCTGTCACTAATCTTAAGCTTTGGGTTTGTGCGGTTTAATGTCCCTTAAGCCATCTCCCTGGAGGCTCACTTGATTGTGGAGTATTATACCATACAATAGGAACACAGAAGTCTGTGGGTATTTCTGCATACTCATCCAGGACATTTCTATTTGAAAGGCTTCATAACTGTGACTTACTATAGAGTTGAAGTAATGATAAAGAATACTATCAGCTTCAGAACATGATACCTCAAAATATGGCACCTTGGCATACTTATTATTTTTAGCTCAAAGAAATTGAAAAACAAACAAACAAACAAACAAACAAAAAAAAACAGAAGCAGGGCTGGAGCGGTGGCTCTGCAGTTATGGCGTTTGCCTGGCATGAGCAAGTATGCATGTTCAACCCCAGCAGCATATACAAAAGGAAGTGTACGAGAAATGAAAGTCACATAAGTCACATGAAAACATGAAAAACTAAATAAAAATTGCTTCTCCCTCTCTCTCCCTCTCTTTCTCTCTCTCCATATGTATTTTTTTTTCTTTAAAAAAAATCCAGAAGCAGATAAGTCAATCTCTGACATTTCTTTTTGTCCCCTGAAGACCCTCATAGGATAGGTGTTTTGTCTTCTACCCAGAGGGAGGAAGTGTCAGAGATTCCTGAAAATTTTGAACAAAATGGTTTTGATAAGATTCACTCATTTTATTACCATTAAATTACATACTTTCCTCTTTCAATCACCCTTTTGTACAACTGTCCATTAAAATATAGTTTCCTGTGGATCTTTGTCTTCCATGTCATATATAATTTTGATTAAACAACTTTGTTATGCTTTTCTTGTGTTATCTAATATGTCTTTGTTACGGGGTGTCAACCGGGAACCTTGTGATGGATGAGGAAAAGATACTTTTTTCCACTTACCCTATTAATTCTTGAAAGTCTTTGTGGTGGTTATTGGTGGGATGAGAACATGGAAAAAGGGAAACATTCTTTTGATGAGATCTTTTGGCATAACAGCATAACAAGGCTATTAAATTATGCTCCAAGTTTTTGTATGTGCTCCACCCTGAAGATAAGGAAGGTCCAGAGTCAAGGACACATATTGGTTATAGAAGGTGGCTGTAATAGTAGTAATGTTATCCCCATAAATAGGAGGTAGGGTAAGATGAAGCTGGAAACTTGGATGAAGAGAGGTAATAAGGAAGAAGGAATGAAAGGTCACACAAGGAATTTTCATGACACTCATGAGAGGCAGATTTTGGTATCATTTTTTCTGATATAGCTTAATCTCTTCTATTTTCGTTCTTAAGTTGAATCAACTCTCAAGTCATTTTCCCCTGCACCCTTCATTTTTGGCTTCATATTTGTTATTGAAGTTTGTATTTATGAATAAAGGTGTTTTTCATATCCTCAAATACTTATTTGAAAATAGTTAATCAGCTTATAGTTTTGTGCTATAAGTTTCTCCATTTTTGTGGTTGATTTTGGAGAGAATTTTCATCAGCAGAAGTACTTTCATTTATATTTTCTGATTAAAAAAAACAGTAGTTTGGAATGGTCATAGTCTGCTTTCTATCTACTGAATTCATTCCATGGACAGGGTTTCTAGTTTGAGAGCACCCTCTCCTGTCAGCTCTGCCCTCTTCTCTGTAATTTTCTTCAGTGGAAATGGTGTTATTGGTGGTGGTCTTAGTGGGGGATGGGGCAGGGAGTTTGGCATTTCTTCTTCCTCTTTTGTTTCTGTGGGATCTTTGATTTTTTTCCTGGAATCTCCTTCCTACTCCTCACTGTCTTGTCTCTAACGGCTACCACCCTTTCTCTTTGTACCTGATATTTCCCTAAAAGCAGTTCTTCATAGGCTTGCTCCTTGAGTCTCACACTTTGAAGCCCCTTCCCTATGGTTAGTGATGTGAACTATCAAGCACGCAGGTCTATATTCAGTATTTTGGCATTTGATGTTGAACTTGCATTTTTCTGGAGGTGCTTCTGTCTATATGTTGTCTGAGTCCTTTGTTCCTCTCTGTTCTTATCACAAAATCTTAATCTTCTCCCTTCTCACAAGTTTGCGATATCTGCAAGTGGTGGTAGATTAATTGGGACTTTCCCCCCTCTATTTACGGATAAAGGTCATCATATTCTGTCTTTTAGTAATGCTGAAGACCCGAACCAGGTATGGTTTCATTATTAATTTTGCTTTTATGGTGAGTGGTTCAGGGTAGAAGAGAAGGTGGGAGAGATTCAAACTGAACAACTACCATTGTCCAAACCTGGAAAATCCTAGGAGGAAAACTATTCTGACTCAAAGCTAACTCAAGGAAATTTTTATATAGAGTAGATTTTTTCCCCTAATGTGAGCTCTGAGTGTATGTATGATTGCCTCTCTATTCATTGTAGTGGTGAACTGAGTTCTGCTGGGTCAGGATGAAATGTTAGGCCTATATTTTCAAGTGCTACAAACTTTGTCTCTTGAATATCTGCCAACAAAATAGTTGCCCCACTTTACATTTACTTTCCTCTCTCTTGTTTTATGAAGGGGGCTCTCTTGATTTTTCCTGAATTCTCTACTGAAATAAAGCAATTGTCAAAAGTGCTTTCAGTGACCTGATGTCCACCCCAAGACCTGTTGGACCCACATCCTTTCCAAAGATGGCTGGGGTTTCTTAATGAATTGTCTTACTGATGCAAGGACTTAAACTTATGGATCTGCTTTGTGTTTAACTAATACAGATTTATTTGTTTGACCTGGAAATGAGTTCTAGCCATTTTTGACACTTTCACAAAGCCAAGACGAGAAAATTAAAAAGTAATAACTTGGAAAGTTCAGCTTCTAATCACTGCAGGCACAAATGATTGCTCACCGCATTGTTATTTATATTTCAATGCAACCACTTCTGCGGGATACTCAGTGCCACTAAGCCTCTAGGGACACATCCAACTAGCACATCCTTTGAATCAGGAAAATTGAATCAATATGCAATGAGGTTTTGTATTAACATGCAATTTAGCAGGCATTTATGCTGAATTCAAATATCTAATTAGTGGTTTCCTGTTTAGGGGATAGTAACTGTAGTGATTGTTTATTCCATTTCCAGTTCACCTGGGTTTGTAATCAGTTCTCATGCTTGATTTCCATTCAGTTGTTAACATTTTGCCTTTCATCCAACCTTTCCACAGAAGGACCCAGGAACTAAATGTACCAGAAACAAATGGCAGTAAGTATTCAAAATGACTTAATTAAAATGCTTAGATCTCCACATTATTAATAGGAGGGAGCAAATAAAGTTCAGCATCTCAATAAAGAGAGAGCATATTTGCAATGTGCTTCTCTAGGGACTTCTTCCTTGAAAAGTCTCATTTTATTTCTCAACAAAGGCTGGCTACATCCCATCCATATCCCTCATTACTGTGAGAAATGGTGACTACTATTGTTTCATTCTCTTGAATTTCTAGAAAGTCTGGATGCTATAATTCTATGTACAACTGCAAATCAAACCTTAAGGGGAGAAAAAAATGATGTTTGTGGGTATTTTAAAGCTTCTTTCTCAACCTATTTATCTATTTGAGGTCGTTTAAATCTGACCTTATTATTATAACTAGGTGCAGAGTCAATGATAATAGGAAGTTGTCATCCAAATGGCTGTGGACACCATGTGGTCACCCATAGGATAGGCATATGAAATAGATAAAAGAAATACATTAGGATTTCTGTGCATCCAAATGAATGGGCCTTAAGACTATAGGATATATATATATTTTAATTGTGAAGCTATGTATGTATTATTATTATAGGAAAATGATTCAGTCTCAAGTATTGCTTTTTTATTGACAAATGTGTACAAAACAAGTTTAATGGTCATGTTTAAAAACTTAAAATGACATTCTCCCACTTAAGACTTGAAGAGTTGTGGGGCTTAGTTATGTGTGGAAAGGTTATATCAGTTACAGTGTGGCACATATTTCCATTTGAAAGAACATTATTTCTTACTTGTGTCTGTCTTTGTTTCTTTGACAGTCATTGATAAATCATCAACTAGATCTGTTATATTGTCTGAAGTTGCAAATCCACTGTGTTTCTATCATTTCTTCATCCATTAGCTGGAATACTTCTATAAATAGGCATTTCACATTAACTCTTCAAGTAGTTTTAGGTACAGGGAGGACAGGAAACAACATTCTCTGAAAGTGACTAATAAAACTTTTAAAAAGTATCACAACTCATGTCATTAAACATATATGTTGCATATTAATCAATTATGGATGTTATTCTTATTGAAGTGCAAATCATCCCACCATTGTTCAGTGGGAGCCTCTTTGTCTTCTGAGTCCTTTTGCTACAACCCATCACAGAGGAACACTCCCTCATCCAAGCTATTTAGGATCCAGTCAGGCAAACCCAGTGGGAGAAGAGCTTAAGATCACAAATTGAAAAACCCATAAGCAGACTAGAGCTGTGGCTCAGTGGTTCAAGCACTTGCCTGGTATGTGCGAGGACCTGAGTTCAAGCCCCACCCAGCACCACGTACACAACTAAGTGTTGGAGAAACAAAATCCAGATGAAAAAATAAAGTTGATTCTCCCTTAAAAAAAAAAAAAAAAAGAAGCACATAAGCAAGACTCAACAGTCGAGAAAATGGATTAGAACTCTAAGAATTTCATAACAGAACAATGTGAGAGCCACACGTATTTTTTAAGATTGTTAAACAAATACGAAAAAGAAACTGAAACCCTAGGAAAAAGATCGTGCAAAAAAGAACAGATCTGGACAAATGAAAAAAATCATGACTTATACCTCTAACAGGGAAAAAGATATATTCACTAAAATAAAATTTAAAAAGATCTCAGTAGGTGGGGAAAACAGGTTCTTTAAATTACTTTTAAAATAATTTACTGAGAAAAATCTATAAGCACTGAAAGATAAAGATATGGCATGTATAGTGAAACTGTTAATAAGCAGGAAGATTGAAGGAGAAGATTAATAGACCCCCCCCCAAAAATTTTGAGAAATAATGACAGAATTTTCTGGATCTTATAAAAGATATCCAGGTACAAGAAGCCCAGTGAGTCCCAAACAGTATTTAAAACACACACATACACACACACACACACACACACACACACTACTTTATAGTCATAATGCAAAGCATCAAAGATTAATCTTAAACACAAAAACCTTAAACTTAACCAAGAAGGAAGAACAAGTTACCTATAGACATTTCAATTGCTACAAGAGGTCAGAAGACAGGGGGATAAGTATCTTCTAAGTACTAAGAGAAAGTAGCTATCAATTTAGAATCCTACTTATAATTAAATGTTCATTTGAAAGTGAAAGAAAAAATACAATTTCAGATAAAGATTGAGAAAATTTACCACTCACAGACCTTCTCTAAAGGATTTCTAAAGGTAAAACTTAAATAGAACTCAGAAAAAAGGAGTGGAGGGGCCTGGAGCAGTGGCTTGGTGGTTACGGCACTTGCCTGGCATGCACAAGTACACGAGTTCGAACCCCAGCACCACGTACTAACTGTTGGAGCAACGAAAGCCACATGAAAAACTAAATAAAAATTGATTCTCTCTGTCTCTCTCTCTCATTGTCCTTCTCTCTTTAAAAAAAAAAACAAGAAGAAGAAGAAGAAAGGCGTGGGATGCAAGAAGTGATAATAAAAAAAACTGACAAATTTTAAAAACACATTATTAAATAATTTAGGGATTAAATAAACAAACCATAATGGAAATGCATATTTAAAACAGAATGGACATAAAAATTTATTTTGAGATAAACTAGTAATTATAAATTTATGTAACTGCACATGAAAACAAAGAGAATTCTTGAATTGAAGCCTGATTCTAGATGGAAAAGGCACAACACAGAAGACATAATTTAGGTGAAAGCACATTATAAAATACAGTAGGGTTATCATTATTAGTGGCAGATGTGAAAACACAGAATGTCAAAAAAAGTAATGTTCTGTCTGTAAATTTGGGAAAATGGAAATCAGGGTGTTAGAATAAATAAAATTTTAAGATCCCTACATTCTTTTTAACAAATGGTACTGGGAAAGCTGGATATCAATATGCAGAAGAACAAATCTAGAGCCCCATCTCTCAACCTGTACAAAAATCAACTCCAAAGGCAGAAATTAGACCAGAAACTCTGCAACTCCTTGAAGGAAACACTGAATCAACACACCAACACAGGGGTGAAGGCAACAACCTCATCAATGGGACATAACACCAAGAAATTAACAAATGGGATAATGAAAAATTAAAGTCTTCTGCCAAGCAAAGGAAAAAAATTAAAAATGTGAAGAGATAACCTAAAGAATAGGAGAAAAATCTTCGTCAGCTTCTCTTCTAAGAGAGGATTAATATCCAGAAGTTATAAAGGACTCAAAAAGCTTAACACAACCCCCTAAACAAAAAAACCCAATAAATAATCCAATCAGTAAATGGTTAAAGCAACTAAACAGACATTTCTCAAAAAGAAGAAATACAAATGTCCAACAAATATATGAAAAAATGTTCAACATCCTTAGCAATTGGGGAAAGTTGAATCAAAACTCCACTAAGATTTCATCTCCAGTCAGAACATCAGCCATCAAGAATACAAACAGTAATAAATGCCAGTGAGAATGTGTGGAAAAATACTGATATGCTGTTGGTGGGATTGTAAGTTAGTACAACCCCTATGGAGATCACTGTGAAGGTTCTTCAAAAGGTTATTCCTCCAAGAGATACCCATTTTATGCAAGAGTTCTCCTGGGGATAACTGCAACAGGTGAAACTCAAGGTGGTCATCCATGTTTGGGCATTACCCCTGGATAACTATGTATATATACTTTGGTTATTGATGGTCTGATAATGTTTCCCTCTCATTTGTATCTCTATATACTCTTAATAAAAAAAAAAGGTAAAGAAAAAAAACAGGAAAAGTGATTCTTAGAATGAAGAAGCCAAGGGTGCCCTTAAAGAGAAAGCTTACTTGTAAGTGGTAAGAATTTCTGACCCATCCAGCCCCACTGAAAATCAGCAGCAAAAGTTAAATGGAAATTCCCCAGCACTTACCTTGGTGTTTGCAATGTATATCTGTTTTCAAAGTACACATTTCTCCAAAATTACAAGTTGGTACCAAGATCTCAAACTAACTAGAGTTTCTATGTAATTCAACAGGGAAACAAACCAACCATGGATAATGTGAAATTATTTTCCTGCTTGAAAATAAAGTTGCCTTTATACACACACACACACACACACAAAGATTAGGATCCTACTCTAGGGAGTAGGATCGGCCTTAACTTACTTTGTCAATATCCGTGTGTACACGATTATGTGATGATTCCCTCCAATATGTAAGACTATGTTGAAGCAATAAAAAAAAGGATTAGGAATGGAACCATCATATGGCCCAGCTATATCACTGCTCTGTATTTATCCAAAAGAATTAAAGTCAGTGTGCTATAGTGATACATGCATAGCAGCACCGTTCACAATAGCCAAGTTATAGAACTAACTGAAGTACCTGTCCCAGATAAACGGAGCTAAAGAAAATGTGGTATATATTTACAATAGAGTCCTATTCAGTCATAGAGAAGAATGAAATTATGTCATTTGCAGGAAAATGGACGGAACTTGAGAGTCTTATGTTAAGCAAAATAAGCCAAACTCAGAAAGCCAGGGGTTATTTATTTTCTCTCATATGTGAAAAGTAGAGAGAATAAAGGATTAAAAAAGTGTGTGTGTGTATGTGTGTGTGTGTGTGTGTGTGTGTGTGTGTGTACCTCATGAAAACAGAGAGACCAGTAGAGTGGAGGAACGGGATCAGGAAGAGAGGGAGGGGAGGAAGAGGGAAGGTACTGGGGAATGAAACTGATCAAATTATGTGCATGTTCTAATGTGTCACAATGAATTCTGCTATGATGTATAATTATAATATGCCAATACAATGTTTACAAAGAGCCCTACAAAAATAGAGAGGGGCTATCTTGCTTTCTTCCCTATTGTGTTTGCAAAAAAATATATGTTGGGGAGAGGGAAAGGGGCTATGAAGCTTTCTCTAAACTCAGCAGGACTTGGAGTGAGCAGAACATAGGTAGAGAAAATGACCGAGTGCAGCTGCTTCTGATTTACGGATTCATGATTGACCTTGTTGAAGGGAAGCTGCAGGTCAAAAGCCATTCTGTACATAGGAAGAGGACTTTCAGAAGGCCGAGGAATGGAAAGAGACAGTGGTCCCTATAAAGTTAGCCTCACACCCGGTGAATAGGAGAAAGTGTTAAAAGCAGGTGGTTTGGGTGCTGGCAGAAACGACATGACTTTCTTTTATAAATGAAACCACTCTCACCACAGAGTCACACGGGAGCCCCTCTTTCAGAATTCTGCTCCAGGGTCATTGCTGGAGCACATCTGGCAGCAATAGCCAGCAGCTGTTAAAGCCTCTCCTTTTCATTTCTGGCTGCCAAATCAACCTACATAATCTGCTCTTCAGAGGGAACTCATTAAGTTCACTCATGTTCAGGGGCTGAAATGCTGAGATTCCTGGTCTTATAAAATTGCTTCGATTGTGAGGCTCTGAGAGCAATGGACCATGGCTAATTAAATCCAGTACCATCTGTAGATCTGAGCACCCAGTGGTCTGACTTGGGTCCCAAGATTTAGAAACCCTACTCCAGCTCTTCTCTGTCCAAGGCCTTCCCCAGAGAGTGAGTAGCCCTCTGGACCCCCGGAAGCCCAGGGCTCCAGAATTCCCTGTCGCACTGGGCTCACTCCTGCACAGGCCTGTTCTCTGGAGGACTGGATAATCAGTGCACTGTGGCCACTAGGCCTGAGGAGTGGCTAAGGGAGGGCTGTTTCCAAAACAGAGCTTGGATATGCAGGGGCACATTCATCCTAGTGAAAGCATACTCAGAGTGCTGAATGGAGTCAAAGGCCGGACAGACAAGGAGGGAAAACAGGAAGGAGAGATGTGGATGTGCCACACTCTGTTGATCCATTCCTCAGTCCATGGCTGTTTGGACTGTTTCTACCTTGGGCTGCTGTGAGCATTCATGTACTGTTGCCTAGCATCTCAGGACGTGAATGAACCACAGTCTATTTATCAGTTTCTCCATTGAGGCAACTAAGTTCATCCTTTCATCCATTAACTGAAGTTTACAAGTACACATATATCCTCTTGTACTCTAGTTTCTCTAAAGTCATCATTTTTTAAAAAAGATAAATAATAGCATTTTTATTGTGGTAAAATACCTATAACATAAAATTTACACTTTTCCTTATTTTAAAGTATATAGTCTAGGGCTCGAGTGGTGGCTCGGTGGTTACCAGGCGCTTGCCTGGCATGTGTGAGGACCCGAGTTCAAACCCTAGCACCACGTACACAACTAAGTGTCTGAGCAACAAAAGCCACATGAAAAACTAAATAAAAATTGATTCTCTCTTTCTCTCTCTCTCTATCACTGTCCCTTTCTCTTACAAAGAATAAAGTACATAATCTGGTGACATTTAATGCATTTGCAATGTTATATAGCCATCACCACTATCTAGCTCAAGAATATTTTCATCACCTCAAAAAGAAACCTAGAACCCATTAACAATCATTCCATCTCTCTCCCTCCCCGTCCCTAATCTGCCTTCTGTCTGTATGGATTTTTGCGCTGTAGACATTTCCTAGAAATGGAGCCGTACCCTTTATGGCCTTTTGTGCGTGGCTTCTTTCAGTTGGCGTGTTTGCAAGCTTCCTGCATTTGTGGCACGGTACTTCTTACGTTGTGTTGGTCACTGGTGTGGACTGAATGGCCCTGACCTCGCTGTAGGCAAGACCTAGATGTTGAAACCCTAACTACCAAGGTGACACTATTAGGAGAGGGTCCTTTGGGATTTGATTAGGTGTAGATGAGGTCATGATGGTAAGACCCCACGACGGGAGTGGGGGCCTTGATGGAAGAGGAGGAGGCTTCAGAGCTTCCTCCTTCCACCAGAGGAGGATGCAGGGAGAAGGAAACCATCCGCAAGCCAGGAAAAGGGTCCTCACCAGGGAATGAATCAGCTGGCACCTTGGTCTTTGGACTTCCCAGCCCCCAAAACAAGAGAAGTAAATGCCTATTGCTTAAGCCATCTGGTCTATGATATTTTGGAACGGTAGTCTGAGCTAAGTTGGTGACTAAGGAAGTATTAGTGGTTCATTCCCTTTTAGTCCTTGCTTTTTTTGTTTTATTTTTTTAAAGTAATAGACTTTTTTAAAGAGCAGTTTGAGGTTTATAGTAAACTTGATTGGAGAGTACTGAGTGTTCCCACAGATATCATTCCCTTGGACCAAAAAACGTTCAATCTTTTGGATATACCACATTTTGTTTATCTGTTCATCAATTGACATGTGGGTTGCTTCCACCCTTGCTATTATAAGCATTCATGTATAAGTTTTTGTGTGGGCATATGTTTTCATTTTTCCTAGGTATATACCTAAGAATAGAATTCTGCATCATATGATAAGTACATGTTTAACATTTTTTTTAAGACAAGGGTCTTGCTATGTTGCCTGGCTGGCCGTAAACTCTCGATCCTCCTGCCTCAGTTTCCTGAGAAGCTGAGATTATAGGCATGTACCACTGCACTTAGATCTGAGCATACGTTTTTTGGGTCTCACTGTCCAGAAATGCTTCCTGAACTCTTTCATCTTTGTCCCACACAATTTTCCTCCCTGGAATGACCATTCTATCCCATCCCCACCAGTTGAAATCCCACCAATCTTTTCATGGATCTTCTTAAATACCATATTCTCTATAAATATTTATTAAAGTCCCCTCCTGCCTTCTTGCACATGGATGTGACCACTCAGAAATCACAATGGCTTCATGCAAAGGAATAGAATTAGAATGAGCTGAATTCAAATTCTGGTTCTAGCCTTCAACATCTGTGTGACCTCGCTAAGATGCAGGGTTTGGTTTTCTTATCTGTAGACTCAAACACTGATGCTCTCAGTTTTAGGGTTTTGTTTGTTTGTTGAATTGTATAACGCAGTCAAAGCATGGGACACATGACACCCGAGAGTGTGGTAAGTGCAGGCTTTCTTGCCCCTGGTCTTCACGCCACCATGACAGCCTGCACCTTCCTGAGCGATTGCTCAGGTGTGATCCTCCATCCAGGTCTGAGTCTTCTCACTTCCGAAGGGAAGATTTTTTTTTTAGAATTTTTTTATTGAGAAATTTATTATTGAACAACCATACATAATTTTAACAAAATAATATAAAATGTGTATAGATTCTGGATATTAGAACTACCCCCAGGAGTGCCCCCCCAATTACCCACCCTTATCCCTCCCTTCCCCTTCCCACAATATCTCTAAAAAAGTATTATGTTGTATAACATTACACCTTATCTGGATTTAACACATGATAATAGACCAACTTTCTCACTGGCCAGGGTCTAGTCCCAACCTCCACAAATGAGTGGAGACAATTGACCATTAGTTCTCTGGGTTAAGCTGATTTTACTCATCATGATCTCTTCCATAGCCATCCATTTACTTTCAAAGGCTGCAATATCATTGTTTCTAATTGCTGTGTAAAATTCCATGGTATAAATGTACCACAGTTTTTGGATCCATTCATCCAGTGAGGGACATCTGGGTTGTTTCCATAGTCTAGCAATAGTAAATTGAGCTGCTATGAACATAGATATTGCTGTGTCACTATAATGTGCTGATTCGAAATCCCCTGGAAAGATACCCAGGAGTGGAATAGCAAGGTCGTATGGTGGGCTCATTCCTAGTTTTTTGAAGGGTTGCTTTCCAGAGGGGCTGTACCAGTCTGCAGCTCCACCAACAGTGTGTTAATGTGCCTATCTCTCCACAGCCCTGAAGGGAAGATTAGTTTAGGACTCCAAATGTGAGTCCGGCTCTCATCATGGAACTTAGTCACCAACTTTGTGACTTCAGTTTATTTATTTGGAATGAGAACTTGTGTGAGATTTAACTACTGCTCCTCTAGCTGTCTTATATTACATAGAGCATGTAAGGTCCTTGTTCATTGAGTGGCACATAATGTGTACACTGAATGTTATTTGTTTACCTGATTTGAAATAAATAAAATTTGATTTTTAACATGCTTCATTGGATTCAAATCTGCGGTGCTGGATAAGGCATTTGTCACCCACCATCTCGTTGGGGTCTCTGCTGGTGTCCTGGGCAAGGCAGCAGTGTCTGTTGGGCTTTGCCGCATTTCCTGACTCCAGGCTTGTCTCTGGCGGGTGTAGGAAGCCCAGCAGCGTGCGGACTGTGGTCGTTCTGTCTGGCTGGCAGTGTCTTCCCGCTGATAAACACTGTCAGTCACCCTCTAAATGTGCTTCACTCCACACATTGCGGAAATCTCTTGGCGTTAGTCCTCTCCTCACAATCATGCTTCCACCTAGCACTGCTAGACAATTTTTTAAAGGAGGGCAAAGAGAATTTTGTTTGAGGTCAGAGAGAAGCTGGGCTTGTAGAGTGAAATGGACAGTTTGCCATCAAAAGAAAGTTGTCTTTCACTGACAGCTGTCATGTACTGAATGCCCTTGTAAATGGAATAAAAGACTTAGAAAGCTGACATTTAGAATGCTTGACGTCTGTCTCCTAGAGATTGGGGTCACGGGGAATGATACTGGGCTCATGTCTGAACAGCGCAAAATGCAAGTGGTGGCTGGAAGGCAGCAGGATGCCAGAAGTGAGGGCCCTGGACATCCAGGACCAAAAACAAGATCCAGAATTGGTTACAAGTATGAGAAGAAAGGGGCACAACCATAACTGTAGCAGGAGTTTTTTTTATACCACTGTCAGAAGCATAAATTAAATAGATAGCTTGGTGTGGTGGTGCATGCTTATAATCCCAGCTATTTGGGAGGCTGAGGCAGGAGGATTGTAAGTTCAGGGCCAGTCTGGGCAATTTAATGAAACCCTGTTTTAAAATAAAATTCAAACAAGAGCTGGGTATGCAGTTCCCTGGTAGAGTGTTTGCCTAGTATGTGTGAGGCCTTGGGTGCTGAACTGAAAAAAAGAGGTAAGATGAGACAGATACAGGAAGAGATGAAAAATTTGAATCACACAATTAAGGGATGGGAAGTGTGTGTGTGTGTGTGTGTGTGTGTGTGTGTGTGTGTGTAGAACCAGATAAATGAATTAGCATGGCTGTGTTAAAATCAGATTTTACAAAGGCAGGAAACAGGCCATGTTTGGACCCAAGACCACAATTTTCTGACCCTCTGACTTAAAGGGTTGAGAGAAATCTTTATACCCGAAAAATATGTATGCATGTAAATCATAACATTTCAGAGACTACAGGCCATAGCCTAGGACCGTTTCTCTAATCTTGGTATATTTAAATTAGAAATAAGCAATGAAAGAGCATAAAATATATTTTGAAATTTACTTCAAATCAGAGTCATCCTATTATTCTATTTTTAACAGTATCATTTTTTCAGTAGAAAAAGATTTAAGAAAATATCAGGGTCTATCAATAGAAGAATGGATAAAAAAAGGAAATTGTGATATGGTCATATAATGGAATACTATGCAGCACATAAAAATAACTGATAGAAAGTCAGAAAATGAGAGAAAGGCAAGTTGCGGAATGATAAATATCATTATTATTGATATAATTTATATACATTTTGAATGCATGAAGGTATTTTATAGATATTATTATTTATGGATATGGCAGAAGAGGATATTAAAAAAGCTTTTTCTATAGACCCAATTGTGTACATGTCCAGGCTGAAAACACTCATCTGTTCTATAGAGGTGTTGTAATCATCTTCTCCAACTCTGTAGTTTTCTAAATTATTGTTTCTTACTAACTTTCAGGAGTAGTAATTTAAAATTTTATATTGTTGGATTTATCAGTCTTTTTGTATGTGAAAAACTTAAGAAATTCTTCCATTTCCTGAGGTTCTGAGGAGATTCTATATAAAATATTTCATATGGGAGAATATATGTGAAAGAATATTTGTATATAAGAAATGTATAAATTCATATGATATATAAAATACATATAAACATGTGAATATACATATTGCATTTAGGTCTTTAATCAAAATGGAATTGATTTCTATGTTGATATGTAATTAAATATAAATATATTTTTATCTTCAAGATTTCTAGTTAAATTTTTTAGTCATCTTCAGCCTATTCTAATATCATTTCATTTGCACTGACTTCCTTAACAAGACTCCCATAGCGCAAGAATTGAAACCAAGAATCTATGAGTGGGATGCCATTAAATGAAAAGCTTCTGCACAGATAAGTAATTAGTCAAGAACGTGAAGAGAGAGCCTACAGAATGGGAGAAAGTCATGGCCAGTTACTCCTCTGACAAGGGACTAATACCTAGAGTGTACAAAGAACTCAAAAAAAAAAAAAAAAAAAAAAAAAAAAAAAAAAAAAAAAAAAAAAAAAAAAAAAAAGGACATTCAACCCAATCAATAAATGGGCTAAAGAACTAAACAGAAACTTCTCAACAGAAGAAATACAGAAGGCCAAAAATATATGAAAAAAATGTTCAACATCTCTAGCAATAGAGAAATGCAAATCATAATTACACTAAAGTTTATTTAAACTCATTCCAGTCAGAAGGGCAAAGATGAAGAATACAAACAACAACAGATGCTGGAGAGGTTGTGGGGAGAAAGGAACACTTGTCCACTGTTGGTAGGAATTCAGACTAGTATAGCCACTTTGGAAAGCAATATGGGGACTCCACAAAAAATTAGAAATGGAATCAAGGTGTGACCCAGCTATTTCACTCCTGGGTATTTTTCCAGAAGAAATAAAATCAGCATATTACAGTGACACAACTACATCAAAGTTTATAGGTGCACAATTTACAATAGGTAAATTATAGAATCTACCCAGATGCCCTTTGCAGGATGAATGGATCCAAAAACTGTGATTATATATATATGTGTGTGTATACACATATACATACACACACAATGGAGTTCTACTGAGCTGTTAAAAAGAATGAATCATGAGTTTTACTGGTAAATTAATGGAAATGGAAAAAATTATGCTGAGTGAAATTAGTCAAACTTAGAGACTGAAAGGTCAAATGATTTCTCTCATATATGGAAGCTAGAGTAAAACTAGGGATAGGGTGAAAGAAAGTCAAGTTTATACATAGACTCAATAAAGTTGGAATAACACACAATCTGGGGGAAGTTTAGCTATGAAGGGTAGGGGCAGAAGGGTGAGGGGAGGAAGGAGGGAGGGGAGATGGGGAGGGAAAGGGGGGGCTATAAATACTGTATGGTAGGTCTTACTCCCCTGGGAAGATAAATAATACTTATACAGGCATTTAAAACTAGGAAATTTAAAATAATTATTATATATGTATATATAACATTAATCTCTGTAATTGGGGGAAATGCAATGGATATATGAGACCAGGGAGTGGGCAGGGGGTGGGTGGGGAGATTCCTGGGTAAGGATTGGGTTCAAGTTACATTGTCATTGTGTGTGCATGTATGAATGTGTAACAACAAATCCTTTCACCATGTAAGACTGTTGCACTAATAAAAAAAATGAGTCACCTTATTAATCTCTTTGAAAATTCTAAACATGTTTGTCAGGTTTCTGTAAAATGTCATTTAAAAGCATTTCATCTGAAATTATTTCCATTCTTGTTTTTTGTTGTGTCTTCGCAGTAGGTTTAGCATTTTGATTTACAGGCTAATTTTCAGTGAGTATTTTGCTTTGGTTTTGTAATTTGTCTGTTTCTCCCGTTCTGTGCTAATCTTACTTCCTTGTAGTAGCTTTGAATTTTATTCCAGCTGGCACCCGGGAACACCGTGTCTGGATTCAGACCTTGTGGTGGCATCTTGGTGTGCTTATTCCGTGTTGGTATTTGGCATACCACACATCTAGTCCCTGGTGGTTCCATTTTTGGATCAGCACGGGTCTCCATCCTCCCATCCTCCTAAATTTACTATTTCCTACAAAGCTTGAGCCCCAGGGCTGGCTCCAGTTTTGTCCACTGTCTTTTTATAAGGGTAGACATGTCCTTGGCTCTGAGCAGTGGGCCTGGCTCCGTTCTTGTACTGCTGGAACAATTTTAGTCCTGCTTTCTCTTCAGGAGTCAAACTCCTGACCATTGCCACCTGCTTCGTAGGTTGGACTCCGGTGGTCCTGTAGCATTAGTCCCTCTTATATCATGCATGACTATTTTAACTTCAGACTATGGAGTATAGGTTTGAGGCAAGACATGTCTTTTTTCTTTTATCTGTCCCTGCTGTGGGTTTGGAAGAGCGTACATTTCGTTAATGTATGGAGCCAATCTTCTTTGCTCTCTTATTTAACTGCTTTCCCACAAACATCCTCTTTGCTGTTCTGAGACTCTTGATGGTGGATGTGAGATGTTCTTATTCTGCTCATTTAATTTTCCTTTCATTTGTTTAATCTCTTTGTCTCTTGCACCATTCCATCTTTTTCACCTTTGTGTTCTCTGTGTGTAACACCACGCTTAGTGTGCAGGAAGACGCTCCTCTACATCTTTACTGAGGCCACGTATTTGGTGAATGAATGAATGAATGAGTGAATGAACCTTTATTAAGTATTTGTTGTGCTAGACTTTGAGGATTCAGAGAAGAGTCTTTATCCTCATAAAACTGACATGTACGTAGGTTAGCATCTTCACAAGCAGCAGAAGTTGGGACTAGGTAGAGAAGGGGGCTGAAAGGGGTGGAGGAGTGGGCTCTGCTCCACTTGGAAGGAGTAGGGACTATCAGAAAATGGTTCATAAATAGGTGCTCTGGCTGAGTCTTGACAGGTAAGCAGTTATTCACCAGGTAGGCAAAGCAGGAAGGGAGAGGCTTTCCTGACTCCCCAACTGAGTTAAAGTCTTTTATTGTATTTTCTTGTCGTATATATTATTAAGGCAATCTATTATTCACAATGGTGGTTATTGAAGGCTGTCTATCTTATTATATAGTTTTAGCATCCAGGCACTAGAGATACAGTTGTGAAACAAGATGATGCTCCTAGCCTATGCAGTAAGTATCTTTGAATGAATTAATGAGGACTTCCCAAGCAGGAAGTGTCAGGCAGAAGCACAGGGGGTGAAATAGCCTGGCATGTTTGAGGATGGCAAGCTGATTGCTGTGCCTGTGGGGACCTACAGGTAACTGTGAAGATTATCAGAACCCACCTCACACAGAAGGTCTCCATCCTCTGGTAGCTAACCATCTTCTTTATGCCTGAACTGACTTTAGAGCAAATTATGTAGGCTCAGAATTTTGCAAGTCAGTAAGTTTCTTAATTTCTGAGGAGGTTTATTACCAGCTATTACATTCAAAATGTTATGTTGGTTATATATATTCATTCTAATTCTACAAGTATGGAATAAGCATCTGCTAAACAACAGACACTGTGGGTAACACTAGGAATAAGGGATCCTGCCATAAAACAGCATACTCTCTCATAGATAGGAATACAAGTAAGAAAGCAATTACCTGCCAAAAAGTATTGTTCCTCAATGTGGCCAAACTTCTAGACCTGACTACAGACTTTTCAGGAAATATAGAGGATAGAAGAACATAATATTTTATAGCACAGAAATTCTATAAGCAAAATGTTGTTTGTGGGGAGCATGTGGAATGAATAATCCAGTTTCTCTCTTTCTTTCTTTTTCTCCTCCTCCTCCTCCTCCTCCTCCTCCTCCTCCTCCTCTTCCTCCTCCTTCTTCTTTTCTTTTTGGTTCTAGGGTTTGAACCTGAGGCACTTAATCACTGAGCCACATTCCCAGCCCTTTTT